>CM054822.1:11623101-11735709 GCA_028984105.1 Lavandula angustifolia
TTCAAAGTTGAGAAAATGGGATTCGTGTGTATTCACCCCCCCTCTACACCCCGAACGTGCTCTCGACCAACAATTGGTATCGAGCGAGAGTTGTATAAGACTCTTGTTATCTTGGAAACCGGCCTACTTGAACGGATCCGAAAAACGCTTTTCACCGCATATCATTCTACACTCATATCATTATTCATCATCGACCGGTGTATGTCGTATAAGGGATGGTGTATGGCGGGTCGGTAATGGAGGCTCATCTCGACTTCCCTTCACGACAAAGATGACCGGAGTTGAGGAAGGACCTATCATTCCTATGATAGATGGTGTCGTAACTCAAGATCAAACAAACCGGAGGAGGAATGGGTGACCTAAAGAAGGTTCCTAAGGACAAAGTCTCCTTCACCCCCCGAGGAGAAGAAACTTCATAACTTAGACCGAGTCGCCGTGAATGCCATACTAACCACCTTAAGTGATTCTTATCTCTGCAGGTTCAGAATGCAAGACAGCCTAAGGAACTCTCGGGATGCTTCTAGCGCTTACCGAAGCCTGGGGACTCGAAGATCAAAGCCAACAAACTTGCGACTGAACTCCAAAAGCCGGAGAGCTTGTCTCTCACGCCTCGCGACAAAATAGAAGATCTAAATGTCGTATTTACGAATTTGATGAACTCCTATCAACGGGTCGGGAAAGACATTCTCCAACCGAGAGATGAATCTCAAGATACCGAGGGCACTACCGCACTCGTCATCTGGACTCCTTTTGCTACATTATTACGCCATTCCGACTTAGATATTGTTACTCCCGACCATATCTTATCGAACTTCGCGCAGGGAATTCCGAGTTCGACGTGACCTCAACGGAAGCGGTAAAGTCAAGGCGTACACCAAAATTGACCATGCTTTCAAAGCATCACAAGACAAAGATATCCTCGCTACAAACAAAACTCAACCTTCACTAACCGACATACAAGAAGGAAGTTTAGCTCGGGCACGCGCCGCTCGCCGTAAAATATCGAAGGAGAAGGAGAGGCGCATAAAAGTGACTAAAGCCTATCGAGAAACAAGAGGTAAGTCTCGAATACACGCAAAAGCGCACTCCCGACTCACGCCTTCCAATGCGTAAAAGAGGGATGACTCACCTCCATCTAAAGACAAATAAAGCAAAGAAGAAGTCATCGCTTGCTACAACCGCAAAAAGTCGTGACACTATCGCATGACCCGTCTCCGAGCTCCGCAGGCCGAACGCGCAAAGACGTAAAGAAGGGAGAAAGAAATTCGCCAAGAAAAGACAAGTATACATAGCCGGCGAATCTCACGACTCGTAAGAAGTCGACTCCTTTATGAATTCATCTCGATGATGAAGCAAACTTTTCATGCTGCCCTAGAGCATAAAGTCAAGAAGCTACGAAGTGCGCCTAATGGCAGGAGAAGAGGATGAGGTAAATTCTCATGAACCAAGCTTAACTCCTCTTCACACCGCACACACGACACCGCTTTTGATGGCAGCAGATGAGAATTTCGACGTCACGATCGCATACGAAGAACCGCTGACGAACGTATTCGGATGAGTCTCGCAGCCTCAATAAGACTCTTCGTGAATTGGATACCCCGAAAGTGGAGAATCGTAGACTTTCTCAGGAGAGTCAGTCACTACTAAGTGTGAAGGACTTGTGTTGAGACTCGTGGAGGAGATAAACTCTTTGTTGGCCAAGTCTCAAGCATCAAGAAGATCGATCTCGCTTCGACTCAAGGACTTAACTCGTAAATATACCGAACTAAGTCTACCGAAGCAACAACTATCGTGACTTCGGACCGAGCACGACACACCGAAGAAAAGTGATGATGTCCTGGAGGAACCTCGATGACCGAGCGGTACATGGGCGCAGTAAAAGAAGCCGGAGGCTATGCTAGCAAGCAACAAGCCTAAGCACCGCAAGGAAGGACTTGGTTTCACGTGTGGAGCTTCCTTATCTACCCCAAGACACCTCGTAAGTGCGACTTGCTGATAGATTTGTTAAAGGGGAGACAATCAATGCAAATATTCTCAACCCCTTAGCAAGGAATAAACAAAAGATGACAAAGACCTCATCCTACACGCCGCAATCCGACCAAAAGATCGCACTCAAAACACCCCGGCCTCGGCCAAGGGGGAACCAAAGAAGGCAAAGCGGGTTGATCGCATGGACCACCTCGCCTAACACATCCACCTCAAGATGGGTCATATTATTATGATCATATAGTCGAAGAGGATCCAAAAGTCGAAGAAGAAGAAGATCGCACAAAAGGCAAAGGTCAAGACCCACCGCGGGGCCGTAAGATCCTGACTCCAACCGGTAAAAGCCTAAGAAGTCAGGAACGACTCACCCAAAGGGTCAAATATGTCGACTCAAGTGGAAAGAAACTCTCCGAGACCACCGTGGTCGTTAGACAAATTCCTGGGGTTACTAAAACTAACATCTAAGGACCCAAAATCAAGAATAAAGGGTACCCGAATATAATTCTATTTTGTAGTGTGCATAAAGATCCTTTGGTATGTGGACAAGCCGGATGCTCAAGACACACGACGTACCAAAGGAACCCATCAAGAATTATACAATGCCATTAAGAAGGACCTAGAATCGAGTTTGGAGACAACGCTAAAGGCTACACAAGAGGATTCGAACACCTGGCCGTTGAACCGCCACAGCCTCCTGAGTATCATATGTTGAAGGACTTCAAAGATAACCTTCTCTCTCGTTAGTCAATTTTGTGATAACTCGAATAGAGTGATATTTGACGCCGGTTTCGTGATGTCATTGATAAATCCACAGGGAAAACAAGGTTATCGTGTTCGCGCAAGAAGAATATCAATGCTGGCCGATCGGAACTCACTGAACCCGAAGCTTGTTTGTTAGCAAAGAACGACAACCGAACGGGGGGGCTCGTGGCACAAGAGACTCAGCCATCTCAACTTCAAGACGCTTAACAAACTAGCAAGAAACACTCTAGCAAGAGGACCGCCGAATGAAGTATTCAAAGAAAAGACACTCGGCATGGAAGCATGTCTCGAAGGGAAAGCAAACAAGGAATCAAAATCCACCTGTCTCCATGTCCTTCCACCGATGGAATCCTTCACCGCTACATACGGATTTGTTCGGTCCAGCTTTCTCCAAAGGACGATCGTAGGCAAGAAATATGCTTTAGTGGTCATCGATGACTACTCGCGCTACAATCGGGGTCATATTCATTGCCAACAAGTCTCGACGTCAAAACAGAGTTACCAAGGCTTCGAAAAAGGCTCAGGCTGTCGAGAAGAACACCAAAAATTATCAAAACTGCTTCCGACAGCAGGAACCGAGTTCCTTAATTCTATGATGGAGGAGTTCTCGCAAGCGTAAGGAATAGAGCATGAGATATCGGCCGCACGCACACCCCAAAGAAACGGAGTTGCCGAACTAAGAACATATCTCTCAAAGAAGCAAACTAGAACTCTACTGCAGCACTCTGACTCCCACCCAAATTCTCGCGTAAGCCACTAATACCGATTGTTACACTCGTAATCGTTCTTTACCGACAAAGCAACATAAGAGAACACCATATGAACTATGGAACAACAGAAACCTTCTCTATCCTATTTCCATATTTTTGGGTGCTCGTGCTTTTATCCACAATAACGGGAAAGATCACCTGAAAACTTTTGATAGCAAGTCGATCGTGGAGTATTCTTAGGATACTCTGTGGTCAGCAATGCTTTCAGAGTATTCAACTATCAAACCCTTTGCGTGGAGGAAAGCCCTCATGTTGTTTTTAATGAGTTTGCTACTGAAGACAGGAGCAATAACTCTAATTTCGAATCTCGAGGACATCAAGAAACAGCTACAGGATCTAAGCCTAAAAGACGAAGTCAAGAAGATCCAGCCTTTGTTTGGGATGATGATTCGGATGAGGAATCTCGAAAACAAGTCTACCGAATCTCAACCAAAGAAGAATATATAGCCGAGCCGATTGATTCTCCCGAACGTAATCAATCCCGTGTAACTCAGTCGATGAAGAAACCCTGCAGGTAACCGAGACCACTACCGAGAATAACAACTCGTGGGGAACATCTATTAATGTTCCCGAGCCGAATGCCCCCGAACCTCGGTGACTCGCAAGAGATCACACTCTCATTACAAAATGCTTCAATCTCGTAATAGTACAACCGAAATGCCTAACTCGCCTACTATCTCGTGTTGAACATATTTCGATGAAGAACCGAAACATCATAGATCGTGGCCGGACGCTCACACCGCTGATCCGATTATCGGAGATCCTCAAAGAAGAGTAAATACAAGATCCGTATTCGGCCAAGGAGAAAGCGCCTTATATTCCCCGCTTCTTGTCTACCGACGAACCTCGCACGATTGAGGATGCATTAAAAGATGCCGACCGGATCATAGCTATGCAAGAGGAGCCGAATCGCTCACGAGAAACGACGCTTGGGGAGCTTATTGATAGAACCCGCATCAACATGTTACCGGAACAAAATGGGTCTTCAAGAACAAGCGGGATGAAAACAACGCCATAGTAAGGAACAAAGCAAGACTCGTGGCAAAAGGCTACCGTCCACCGAGGGAATAGATTTTGATGAGACTTTCGCTCCAGCTGCAAGATCGAGGCAATTAGACTATTCCCGGCCTACGCAACACATCAAAGATTCGTAGTCTATCAAATGGATGTGAATTCTCGTGTTCCCGAACGGCGCATCCGAAAGAAGAAGTCTACGTGAACAACCGCCCGGCTTTCAAATGAGGACATCAGGTGTATGACTCGTAAAGGCTTTCAGTATGGGTTAAAACAAGCACCCGTGAGCTTGGTACGATACCCTATCTCGAAGTTTCTTCTTCGTAAAGGTTTTCGTAAAGGCACATTAGACCGCACTCTATTCAAAGATTCGACTAGAAGACGATCTACTACTTGTGCAGCATCTATGTAGATGACATCATATTTAGATCTAAGAATGTCATCATGTGCCAACAATTTGAAAAAGATGATGAAGGATAAATTCGAGATGTCAATGATGGGAGAAATGAACTACTTCCTCGGTTTCCAAGTCAAACAATCCAAAAAGGGACGTTCATTAATCAAGGCAAATACACTCGAGACCTCATCAAAAGATTCGGTTGCACATCCGAAGCAAACCTATCAAGATCCCGATGAACACAAACATGAAAATTGATCTTGATAAGGAGGGAGTATCAGTAGACCAAACCGAATTTCGTGCTATAATCGGGTTCTTTATTATATTTAACGGCCTACTCGTCCCGACATAACTTATGCCGTAGGTGTCTGTGCTTGATTTCAAAGGAATCCAAAGCGGAGTCACATGGACTCAAAGAAAGAAGATTCTCCGCTATCTCGTAGGAACACATGATACGGGTTTATGGTATCCAACTGATGATAATATAGAAGTAACCGGTTACTCGATGCCGACTATGCAGGTGTAGAATCGACCGAAAGTCAACTTCGTGAACGTGCCGCCCTCGCGCAAGCCGATCTCATCGCTTTTCAAAGAAACAAAGACTCGCAGCCACGCCAACTACCGAAGCCGAATACATGGCCGCCGGAAGTTGCCGCGCCCAAATCCTTCGGGCCGAGACAACAACCTACGAGATTACGACATCATTCGTAATGAAGTGCCAATCTTCTCGCGATGCATCAAAGCCGCTATCGCAATCACTCGTAACCCCGTACTTCACACAAGATGCAAGCACGTGGACATCGACATCACTTCATTCGTGACCATGTCGAAAAGAAGGATATCGGATGGAGAAGATCCACACCGATCGACAAAGGGCCGATATACTCGACCAAGCCTCTAGCCGAATCCGGATGCGTAGAACTTTCGCAAGAGCTAGGTTCTGCTGGATCCTACCGACTCCGGCCGCAGAAAAGGTTTTAGGAGAGGAGCATTCAAGAAGGGGGAATATTCACTCTCGCAGTGAGTAAACTCGCACGTAGAGACAATAACCATCTACACGAGGTATCACCGACTACGATGTTCACCGACAGTTTGCGTATCTCTACTCGCAGTATCTAATAGAACCGTAATACGCATTTATCGCTCGTAATCAACATCGTATTTAATATCTCAAGGATTGTCATTTAATATTAACGACCCACATTTAATGCACGACATTCCATGCATAAGTATGCCGAACTCGCCACGCATTTAACGCACGTCGTATCATAGTTACTAGTTAGGCAAGTTACAACCGGCTTTTGACTTAGGCGGCAAATTTGATCATTACCTATAATGGACCTTTTTAATCTTGACCGTCCATCTCATAAAAGCTATTTTAAACTAGGCCATTGATCGATAACTCGTTCATCTTCACCTTGATATATATTTTTCGATCATATCTTAGAAACCGCCATTAGTATACTTCAAATCCTTAACTCCGAAAAATCAAATTTTTTTTTTTTGCAAACCCCTCTTACATATTTCTTAAACGATCGATTTCTCTCGGTATGATATTAGATCTCGTTACAATAATTTATTCTCTCTTTCGTAATCGCTATACGCATCGTTTTATTAAAATCGATACCGATGGACTTCTCTTGTAATGTATATAATGGCAAGTACAAACATTTCAGCCACGTTACAGAGAACATGCAGGACATCCTCGATAAAGACCGTGTCTCGGTGCGAACCGGGCCATGGAATTCGACGCCCGCGATCTCGAGTTCATGGACGAAATCTTCGCCGCCCTTAGAGAATCGGGTCCGAAGGATTTCTCTCAATGAAGCCGACGTTCTTCCTTCCGAGACAAGTGTCTCGAGATCTATCTCAACTCGTACTTCTGTCCGGCGACATCATCGGGAAGATTTGTAGTTCACTCTATCGGCGATGCTTCTATGCAACTAAAGCGGATGTCTATCAAGGAGGCACCAAGAGGAGCTTCGATCTACCCGCCGAAGGAGTCAAGCACCGTCCGGATATAACGATGATATGATGGACGACTAACTATCAATCTTTTCTAGAAAGCCCACGCCGCTCGTGAGCCGCTTTCCCGAAGAATAGTATGCCGCCTCGCACCGAGCCTCAAGCGCATTCATGCGACGCAGCCTACCGACAAGCCAAGCGGGTTCATTCGATCAAGTATTGAGACCCAAGATACAAATTTTATGATGGCGATCTATGACAGAGCGAAGATTAACCGGACGGAGTTCTTTCTCCGAGAGTTCATGACTCAAGCCGCCAAATTCGACAAAGCAACATGCAAGCCGAGTGCAAAAGGCAAGCTTCTATACGGACTCGAAGCTATCGGTCATGATTCAAGACCGCCGCGGAGATGACCAAATCACATTCGATGATAAGCTATATTTTAATGTGAAGAAGGTCGATTCCACAACGTAACCGCCGCACTTCACCAGATAGGGACAGACCCTCACCTAAGAGCGACGCCGTAAGACCACGCCAACAAAGAAACGGTCTCCTCAAGCAAAACTCCCTAAGGCACCGGCAAAGCGCCCGAAGAAAAGCATTCCCGCCGTGCCTATCGAATCCGAGGCAAGCACTGTAGGCTACCGCCGAAACCGCCGAATGCCTGCAGGCACGATGCAAACAATTGACGAGTCGAGTCCTCGGAGAAGACTCCGCCAAACGGAGAAGGCCATCTCCACCGAACAAGCCGAGAAGGGACCAAGGGGTTCGGATCAAGAGGCCCGTGAGCGGCGATTTAGAAACCTTGGACACCCACTCAACGCCAACCACTCAAGAAGATGCCATCTCGCCGAGAAACAAACTGCCTCCAATAGATGTTGAAGACTCTGAGACAAAGATCTAAAGAGGAATCGTTGAACGGAAGCTTCAACCATTCTATCTCAAGCATTCCGAGAGATTGTTCAAAGCATATACCGGAGATTTCTCGCCACTCGATCCGGGTGACTATTGCCAAACAAAGCCGTACTCCATATGCTTTTAAGATTCCGTGAGCGGCCCAATCAGCCTACGCCTCATTCTTCACTACACCTCGCGAGCAACCGCATGAAGAGGAGCCGGTTATAAGGCAAAGCAGATAGGCTACTCACACCGCCGACCTCGGCACTCCGGAGGACCTAAGAGCCGCAATGCCGGCCTTGGTGCATGCAAGGCATCGCTCGTGCTCGCCTCTTCGTGCACGGGTCTGACCACGACGGCCAGACTCACCCCATGATTCAGCCCCGGAAAGCCCGATGAGGAACAACCCCAGACAAGGATACACCCACTCCTACCGAACTACCACTCGCATCCTTGGACCCGTGAAGTCGGGCGGCCGGTACTTCAACTTCCGCAGCCCCGCTCGCCTCTTGCCGAAATCAACGCTTGAAGTAGCGCCCACCCCCAAAGGCCGACGCTCAAATTCCATGGCTAAGGCACTAAAAAGCCAAGGAACATAGAACAGGCTCTCGCCAAAGCTATCCACAAAACATGGAAGCAAACTGCTCAAGCCACCAACGCTAAGCTTCGTGGGCCGAGATCTTCCATTTCACAATCGCCGCCCCCGATGTCTCCTCCATTGTCTCTAACGCGTCGGGCACAAAGCAGAAAAAAAGGACTTTGATAATCGCCGTAATAATTCGGAAGGACAAAGCCAAACCGCTTGAAGAATTCAAGGCCACTCACCCTCCCATACCGAATCAATCTCAAACCAATCCCGTGCCACCGAGCTCGTACTCGACAATATTCAATGTGCCCTCGAAGGAAAGGTTTCCGAGAAGCCGAATGACTTTAAGGCCGCAAATGACCTCTCTCACAAATTCTACAAAGAAGAACTCACTTCCGAGAGGAATGAGCCGCATGAGGCCCCGACAAAGATCAACGACAAACTCAAGAGTTGTCCCGCCTCCTACAAAAGCCTCAATCTCCAAGTATCCACTCCTAACCCGGCTTTAATTGATGATGCCAAAAAGGGGGGAAAAGGGGGATAAATGTGAAAAAGGGGATAAGTCGCCCCTAAGCCGACCCCCGACTAAAACCACCGCAAAATCAACTAAGGGGGAAGCCCTACCAAGTCGTGAAAGAAAACACGGCCGCAGTCGAAGCAAGCGTAGCTCGACAACAACTGCTACTAGACCAACCGGTGAGGCCCAAGGTGTCTCACCAGCGAGCATAGCGTAGACCGGCCCAAGTGGCTTTGGAACCGTAGAACAAGCTACTCATGCAACCTAGACTCCTACCGACATAATTAAGGAGGTTGCCGAGTATGCCGAGCAGATGACTCGTGAGGAGGAAGAGGCACCTCTCCCATCTCCCCGTTCAAGGCAAGGGTAAGAAAGTATTGAAACTCCCGACCCCTCCAAAGAAAGAAATCAAAGAGATATGTTACTACCGCAGAGGAGGCTCGTATAGCAAATGACGAGAAGCTAGCTAGGGAATTAGCCGAAGTCGGCGTACCCAACAAGCCTAAAGCAAAGCCTTCCAAAGGAAAGATAAAGGCCCTACCATGCGGCGTAAAAGAAGTCAACAACGACTAGGATGCCTCCCGTAAAAGCCGATAATTCAAGATGATGATGATAGGGAGCAAAGAATAACAAGAAGACACCGAGAAGCGTGGTACGCCCAAAGAAAAATCAAGTACCCCCGCCGACTCGTAAGATCGCCGCCTCGCAAACCCTCCTACACGAGAACTAAGGAACAAGATGCCGAGATTGAAGCTATATTTGCTCGATGGATAGGTATCTATACCGAGGAGAAGAGGCAAGACAGATTCAGCCGCCAGCAGAATCCATACGGCGCACTTGAAGCACCGAGAATCCGTACTCAAACAAGAGGCCAGCCGAGAGTACCTTCAAAAGCCGACATTCCATATAAATACGTATGTCTGTGAAGCCGCCAGATCCGAAAATGCAAAGATGGCCTAGGACGGATGTAATGGATTCCCGCTCGCTTACACTGAGATGGGAATCACGTAAGATAGAATTCATCAAGAGGAACTATTTCTCGGAGATTCTCGCCAAACACGACAAAGGCGTACGCCTACGCTGAATGGATGAGGATTACCGAACCGGACTTATACGCCTACCTCGGTACAAGCCGTGAAAGAGAATATCATTGTCCAAGTCCCCGATCCTAGAATTCCCGCCACCACCCGTAAGACTTGATGATTCTATTCATTATGGAGTAATAGAGAAAGAAGTGAAGGATGCCGCCGCCTACGTAGGTCTTCAAGAAGATGAGCCACCGACTTTGCTGAATATCTGAAGCTGAGGAAGTATACTTACAGGATGTATGGACTGCTCCTTCCCGAGACACAATCGCAGAACTTTATGGACAGGATCAAGCAATACAAGCGTTCTTAATCTTAGTTTCTTTATCTTCCTAGCTTAGCAAGAGATGTACTGTACTGAACTTTCATATTCATATATACATCTTTTGTCTCTGACAATATCTTATTGTCTAAATAGCCATGTTTTTCTTATGCTTAACACTCAGAATCACTGAAGTGATTACTGACTCACACGCTCACGTTTATTTACTTGTCAGTCGATTGCTTCCATAGATTCTATTAGACTAGCTGTTCCGGGGGAAATTGTTGTTTAGGGAGAAATTATTTCTGCCCTGATCCCCTCAGTAGATTAGAACTTAAAGAACAACTCCACCGATGTTACTTGTAATATTGTAAGGAGCCTGCTTTCGAGAAGTTTAGTGTTAGCATAGATGTTGTTAGGTTTTGGCATCATCAAATAGGGGGAAATTGTCGGGTGATGATTCTATCCTCGCAGAGTCATACTTAGTGGGAAATGATTCTATCTTCTCGTAATCGACCAAAGCTCGCAGCCTCGTGCTCCGAATTTGTTTGAAGATTTGAAGATCCCAAAACCCTATCTCGATTGGTGAACCATTCCGTTGTAATTGTTTTTGTCTCCCGAGGGTTCGACTCGTAAGACACTCCGCTCCGGCTTAGGCGCTCGCAGATTATCGCCCCAAGCACTGTATGTAGAAGACTCAAGAGATACCGGACTCAGCAGAGCAAAGATATCAAGGAGTCAGCCGGAACCGAACTCGCAGGAGTAGTTCACCGAACTAAGAGCCGACCTTCGCAGAGTAAATTCAGCACTTCTACAGATCGACTCAAACGGCAGCATGCCTTCTCGAACCGCCGATATTTTGAACGACAATCGCATAGTCAAATACGAGGAAGAGAGAAGTCGCCTTCATTATGCCTCGAAGTCTCGTTCTGCCTCAACTACTCCGCAAAACCTCGACGAATAACAAGCGTACACGTGCCTTTTTACCTACTAAAGCCGCAAGTCAACAACTTTCCGTAAAAAGGAGGGAAAGGACACTGTCACCTTTTTCAAAAGAGCCGTTAGCTACCAAAAGAGAGAGAAAGGAATGATCGTCTCCAACGGATCTTTCCAAGACTCTTCTCTATAAATAGAG
The DNA here is from genome assembly GCA_028984105.1 of Lavandula angustifolia. Taxonomy (NCBI): domain Eukaryota; kingdom Viridiplantae; phylum Streptophyta; class Magnoliopsida; order Lamiales; family Lamiaceae; genus Lavandula; species Lavandula angustifolia. The sequence goes on from CM054822.1 coordinate 11,634,478, forward strand.
GGATAAATCAAATTTGAATCTCACGAAAAAACGAAGTGCGAACATACGAGAAACGAAAGAGAGACGAGAAAACGCAAGAACACAGAAAGCATTTAACGAGCAAATCAAAAAGCCTAAGTCTTCCGCAAGAACTCGAAGATCTATCTCCGGCGAAAGACTACATCCTAGCTCATAAGGGAACCAAGCTTAACCGATATACAAGCCTCTAGTATCCAAACGACGCAACACGCACCCATAGCTATAACTCAGCTGTTCGTCGTTCTAGAAGCTACACTCTCATTCCCTATCCCTCTAACCCTAAGCTCAACCGATCATATCCATAGCTTAGACGAAGGAGTTCATATTTGAACCTAATCCTTATTGTAAAAGGACTCCTTCACCGTTGGAGAGTTTGTCAAACACTTTAGTTTGATAACCGCTGTAAACCGAGACTTGCTCGCATAAATTCCAAGACGCGGCTTTGTCCCTGTACAAGCCGACCGAGACTAACTCGCATAATAAATAGCCTCCCCGACCTTCGGGACAAAGGGACGTAGGATCCCGTGTATCCGAACCACTTTAAAAATCTCGTGGTCTCTCGCTTGTTTCTTATTTACCGTCGCATTGATTTTAACCGTTCATACCGAAAATTATCCTTTAAAATCATACAACTAAGTCTCAAAGATATTGAACTATTTTTTCGCCGAATTGAGACTGTCTTGATAAAACGCTTTCCACTCAACCGATTTGGGCCTACACATTTCCGCACCACCGAACTCTATCTCGCCGATACCGAATCCCGACTCGCCGCCCAGCGTATCTCGCAGAGTCGACTCTTTGCCAAACACGATTCGTAACAGCCTATTTGGTCTCGGCCGAATTCCTTCAAGACGGCACATTCCCCGAACAGACTCGCTCGTGTTCAAAGTTGAGAAAATAGGATTCAGCGTATTCACCCCCCCCTCTACACCCGAATGTGCTCTGGGACCAACAATGGCCCTATTGTCATCACGGTTCCAAGCATTCGCACTCTGGCGCCGACACTAAGGGTGGACAGTACTCATCAAGCATCGGCGATGAAGTTCCAAAAGCCATGGTTCAACTCAATGCTAAAGAAAGAAAAATCAACAACCTAGGCAAGGCTGCCGTAAATCGATTCTCACGACTTTGAGTGATGGACATCTCTAAGAGTCGATCATGCAAGACCGCTAAGGAGATGTGAGATACCCTCAAGAAACCGAGCGAAGGAAATGATAAAATCAAGGATAACAAACTTAAGGCCGCCATCCATAAACATGACAATTTCGTTTTGCAGATGGAGAGCGAATCAAAGACATGCACATCGATCCTCGTCTGGGTGATGATTCAATCCTCGCATGACCATACTTGTGGGAAATGACTCTTTATCTTCCATACTAAATCATGCCCGCAGCCTCGTGCTCCGAACTCGTTGAGAAGATTTGAAGATCCCAAAACCCTATCTCGATCGGGTGAACCATTCCTTTGTATTTGCTTGTCTCCCGAGGTTTCGCACTCGCAGACACTCGCTCCGGTCAAGGCGCCGCAGCTTATTTGCCTCTCGCACTGCTCTCGTAAGACTCAGCGATACCGGACTCAGCAGAGCAAGATACCGAGAGAGTCAATGAACCGAACTCACAGAGTAGTTCATCGAACTCGTAGCCGATCCTCGCAGATTTATCTCAGCAGCTTATCTACCGAATACAAGGTCGACTCAAAGAACGGCGGATAGTCTTCGTGGACTGCCGTAATCTTTTTGAAAGAGAATCAGCATTGCCATGTACGAGGAAGAGAGAAGTCGCCTTCCCCCCCGTCTCGAAGTTTGGGCCGCCTCAACCACTTCATTCACCTCAACGAATGACAAACATACACGTGTCTTCTCACCCGCTAAAGCCGTAGCTAACCTTTTACCTAAAAAGGTGGGAAAGTACACCGTTACCTACACCAAAAGAGCCGTTTGCTACCAAAAGAGAGAGAGAGAAGAAGATCGTCTCCAACGGATCTATTTCAACCCCCGCTCTATAAATAGAGGGATCATTCAAGATTTAGAAGAGAATGCGCGCCTAGAACACGAGAAAGCATTCAAACGAGCGAAATTAACGACTAAGTCTTCCGCAAGAAACAACCGAGTTATCTCCGGCGAAAGACTACATCCAAATTTCAAAAAGGAACCAAGCCGAACCGACATAAGCTTCTAGTATCCAAGCGATCGACACGAACCTATAGCTAAATCCTCACTGCTCGTCGCTCTGGATAGCTACATTCTCGTTCCTTGTCCCTCTAACCCTAAGCTCACTTGTTATATCCATAGCTTAGACGAAGGAGTTCACATCTCGAACCCAATCCTTATCGGAGCAAGGACTCCTTCACCGTTGGAGAAGTTTGTCAAACGCTTTAAGTTTGATAGTGTTGTAAACCGAGACTCGGATCGCATAAAAACCAAGACGCGGCTTTGCCCAAGGTGCAAGCCGACCGAGACTAACTCCAGATAATAAATAGCCTCCCCGATCATTCGGACAAACGGACGTAGGATTTGAGCGATATCCGAACCACTTTAAAAATCCCGTGTCTCTCTATCGCTTTCTTAATCGCTGCATTGATTTTACTATTCATACCGAACATCATATTTAAATCAATCAACCGTCTCAAAGATACCGAACTCTATATCTACCGAACCGAGACAACGTTTTCTCACAAAAATTGATTCGGGGCCTACACAATTCCGCACACCGAACTCTCACCGAACGATACCGACTCCGACCTAGCCGGCTAGCGCATCTCGCCTAAGCCGCACTTCTTAGCCTTTTTACTCGATTCGTATCAGCTTGTCCGGGTCCGCCGAACGCTTTCTGCATGCACACCATCCCGAATAGGACTGCTCAAGTTCGAAATTGAGAAATCAAATCAGTGTATTCACCCCCCCTCTACACCCGACCGTACACTCTGACCAACAATTGGTATCGAGCAGGAGTTCTTTGACTCTTGTTATCTTTGAGACCGGTCTATTCGAACGGATCCGAGGGAAAACGCTTTCACCGCATATCACTCTACATTCATATCTATATTCTTCACGGCCGATATGTCGTGTATAAGGATGGTACCCATGTTCTCGGTGGAGAATTATGGAGTATGGCGAGTCGAACGGAAGCACATCCGACATCCCTCCATGACAAGATGATCGAAGTGCTTGAAGACGGACCTATCGCTCCTATGATTGATAGTGTCGCGACTCGGACCAAGCTCAAGGAGGAGGAATGGTGACCGGGAAGAAGATCCCCAAAGACAAGTAAGCCTCTTCACTCCGTAAGAGAAGAAGCTTCACAATCTAGATCGAGTCGCCGTAAATGCTATACTAACCACCCTTAGTGATTCTTATCTTGGCAGGTTCGTAGAATGCAAGACCGCTAAAGAACTCGGGACGCTTGCGCTTACCGAGTCGAGGGACTCGAAGATTAAAGCCAACAAATTAGCGCCGGAACTCCAAAAGCCGGAAAGCTTGTCTCTCATGCCCGCGACAAAATCGAAGATCCGAACGCCGATTTACCAACTCGATGAACTCTATCAACGGGCCGGGAAAGACATTCAAAGAACCGAGAGATGAATCAAGATTCTCGAGGGCACCGCCGACGGACACCGGACACCTTTTGCCACTATATTGCGACATTCCGACTTAGATGATGTGTCTCCCCGACCATATCTTTTCGTAACTACAGGTGCAGGAGCTTGAGTTCGATGCACCTCAAAGAAAGCAGAGAGCCGAAGCCGACACAAAATCGACCACGCTTTCAAAGCATCACCAAGACAAAGATCTCCAAAGAACGAGCAAAACGACGAGTAAGACCGAACCTTCACTCAATGATCTACAAGAAGGAAGTCTCGCCGTAAGTATGCGCCGCCCGTAAAGTATCGAAGGAGAAGGAGCGACGCGTAAAAGCGACTAAAGCCTATCGGGAAACGAAAGGTAAGTCAAATTATATGTCGAAACACACTCCCGACTCACAATCTTCTCGAATGCAAAAAGAAAGATGACTCGTAACCATCAAAGAATAGCGAAAGCAAAGAAGAAAGAGTCATCGCTTGTTACAACCGCAAGAAGCCGGACATTATCGCATGATTGTCCCCGAGCTCGCAGTGCCGAATGCGCAAAGCACGTAAGGCAAGGAGAGAGAAATTCGCCTGTAAAAGACAATCCTACATAGCCGGTGAAATCTCGTACGACTCGTAAGAGGTCGACTCTTTTATGGATTCATCTGACGATGAAGCAAACTTTCATGGCCTTAGAGCTTGAAGCCGAAGAATCACCGAAAAGTGCATGATGGCAAAGCGAAGAGGATGAGGTAAATTCTCATGAACCACTTAACTCCTCTTCACACCGCACACACGACACTATTTCAAAAAGTGCATGAGAATTCTGACGTCGCAACCGCATACGAAGAACCGCTCGACGAACAAATTCGGATGAGTCTCGGCAGCCAAGAAGACTCTTCAGGAGTTAGATACCCCGAAAGTAGAAAATCGCAGACTTTCTCAGAGAGTCGCCGCTACCGAGGCCGAAGGACTTGTGTTGAGACTCGTGGAGGAAATAAACTCTCCGATGGCCAAGTCTCAAAGATCAAGAAGATCGGATTTCGCTTTGACCAACGACTCGACTCGTAAAGATATCGAACTAAGTCTCGCCGAAGCAAGAAATGTCGTGACTTCTGCACCGAGCACGACACACCGAAGAAGAGTGATGATGTCCGGAGGAGCTTGATGACCGAGAGGTATATGGGTGCCGAAAAGAAATTAGAGGCTATGCTAGCATGCAATAAGTCAAAGCACCGCAAGGAAGGACTTGGATTCACCTGGGAGCTTCCACATCTCGCCCCAAGACACTCGAAGTACGGCTTGCCGATAGATTTGTTCGAGGGGAGACTATGAACGCAAATATACCGAACCCCCTAGCAAAGAACAAACAAGATGAAAGCACCTCATCCCACACGTCGCATTCTCGACAAGAAGATCAAGCCAAGAAACCCCAAAGACAAGCCAAGGGGGAACCAAAGAAATTAAAATTGGCGTATCAAGATGGACCTCCAAAGCCGACACATCCAAATCGCATGGGTCATACTATTATGAACCTATAGTCGAAGAGGCTCCAAATGTCGAAGAAAAGGAAAGCCACACGTAAGGCTAAGGTCAGCAGCCCACCAACTCGTAAGATCAGGACTCCCGAACCTCGTAAGCCTCGTAAGTCACCTTGACCACCCAAAGGGTCGATATGTCGACTCTAGTGGAAAGAAAATGTCCGAAACCACCGTGGTTGTTGGACGTATTCGGGGTTATGAAAACTAACATCTAAGGACCCAAAATCAAAAATAAAGGGTACCCGAATATAATTCCCGTTTTGCAGTGCGTAAAGACCCACGGTATGTGGACAAGAGGATGCTCAAGACACATGACATACCAAAGGAGTCTCATCAAGAATTATATCACCGAAGAAGGACCCGTGACCGAAGTTTGGAGATAATGCCAAAGGCTACACGAGAGGATACGGCACACTCAAAGATAGGAACTCGCCAAAGTTCCAAGAGTATCATATGTTGAAGGACTTCAAAGATAATCTTCTCTCTCGTTAGTCAATTTTGTGATAACTCAAATAGAGTGATATTTGACGCCGGTTTCGTGATGTTATTGATAAATCCACTGGGAAAACAAGGTTATCGTGTTCGCGCAAAAAGAACATATACGTGGCCGATCGGAACTCACCAACTCGAAGCTTGCTTATCGGGGGAGAATGACAACCGCACGGGGGTGGCTATGGCACGTAAGACTCAGCCATCTCAACTTTAAGACGCTCAACAAGCTTGCAAGAAACACTCTAGCAAGGGGACCGCCGAATGAAGTATTCAAAGAAAGACACTCAAAGTAGGAAGCATGTCCCAAGGGAAAGCAAACAAGGAATCAAAATCCTCCGCCCCATCGCCTTCCACTGATGGAATTCTTCACCGCTACATACGGATTTGCTTGGTCCAAGCCTCCCCAACGACGATCGAGGCGTAAAAATATGCATTAGTGGTCATAGATGACTACTCGTGCTACACACGGGTCATATTCATCGCCAACAAGTCTCGACGTCAAAACAGAGTTACCAACGCTTCGAAAAGGCTCGTCGAAAAGAACACCAAGATCGAAAAATACGTTCGCATGCAGGAACCGAGTTCCTTAATTCCATGGTAAAGGAGTTCTCGCAGCGTATGGAATAGAGCATGAGACTTCACCGCACGCACACCTCGCCAGAATGGAGTTGCCGAACGAAAGAACGTAACTCTAAAAGAGGCAAAGAAGAACTCTACTTGCACACTGTGACTCCCAACCAAATTCTCGGGGCGTAAGCTACCGATACCGCATGTTATACTCGTAATAGATCTCTACCGACAAAGCAAAGATAAGAGAACACCATATGAACTATGGAACGACAGAAGCCTTCTCTATCTTATTTCCATATTTTTGGTTGTTCACGCTTTATCCACAATAACGGGAAAGATCACCAAGACTTTTGATAGCAAGTCGATCGTGGAGTATTCTTAGGATACTCTCGGTCAAAGAAGCTTTCGTAGTATTCAACTATCTGACTCTTTGCGTAGAGGAAAGCCCTCATGTTGTCTTTAACGAGCTTGCTATCAAGACAGGAGCAATAACTCAAATTCTGAACCGGGGACATCGCAAGAAGCGCCCACAGGATCTAAGATTAAAAGACAAATCAAAAAGATCCAACCTATGTTGGGATGATGATTCGACGAAGAAACCCAAGACAAATCTACCGAATCTCAACCACCGAGCAAGTAGCCGAGCGGATTGATTCTCCCGAACGTAATCAATCCTGTGTAACTCGGGTCGATGAGGAAACCGTAGAGGTAATCGAGACCACTACCGAGAATAACAACTCGTGGGGAACGCCTAGTAATGTTCCCGAGCCGAATGCCCCCGAACCCGGTGACTCGCAGATCATACTCTTGTTACCGAATTATTTCAATCTCGTAATAGTACAACCGAAATGCCTAACTCACCTACTATCTCGTGTTGAACAAATTTCGTATGAAGAGTTAAAACATCGTAGATCGTGGCTAGATGCTCACACCGCCGATCTTATAATCGGAGATCCTTCAAAGACATGTCAAGACAAGATCCGGATTCTCCAAAGAGAAAGCGCATTATTTTCCCCGCTTCTTGTCTATCAAGAACCTCGTAATATCGGGGATGCACTTAAAGATGCCGACCGGATTATCGCTATGCAGAAGAGCCGAATCGCTCACGAGAAACGAAGTATGGGAGCTTGTAGACATGCACCCCCAAAGATCAACATGTCATAGGAACCAAATGGGTCTTCAAAAACAAGCGAGATGAAAACAACGTTATAGTAAGGAACAAAGCAAGACTCGTGGCTAAAGGCTACCGTCTGCCGAAGGGATAGATTTCGATGAGACATTCGCTCCAGCTTGCAAGATTGGAGGCAATTAGACTATTCCTAGCCTACGCAACACATCAAAGATTCGTAGTTTATCAAATGGATGTGAAGTCTGCGTTCCCGAACGGCGTGCCGAAAGAAGAAGTCTATGTGGAACAACCGCCCGGCTTTCAGCAGGGACATCAAGTATATGGACTCGTAAAAGCTCAGACGGGTTAAAACAAGCACCCGTGGCTTGGTACGATACCCCTGTCTCGAGTTTCTTCTTCGTAAAGGTTTTCGTAAAGGCACAAGAGACCGCACTCTATTCAAAGATTCGACCGGAAGAAGACTTATTACTTGTGCAGATCTACGCGGATGACATTATCTTCGGCTCAAGAATGTCATCACGTGTCAAGAATTTGAAAAGATGATGAAGGATAAGTTCGAGATGTCTATGATGGGTGAAATGAACTACTTCCTTGGTTTTCAAGTCAAGCAATCCGAGAAGGGAACATTCATCAACCAAGGCAAATACACTCGAGACCTCATCAAAAGATTCGGCCGCACATCCCGAGCAAACCTATCAAGATCCCGATGAACACGAATATGAAGATAGATCTTGATAAAGAGGGAGTATCGAGAGACCAAACTGAATACCGTGCTATAATTGGTTCTTTATTATATCTAACAGCCTACTCGTCCCGACATAACTTATGCCGTAGGTGTCCGTGCTCGATTTCTGGCGAATCCCAAGCGGAGTCATACGGACTCAAAGAAAGAAGATTCTCCGCTATCTACGAGGAACACCTCGATACGGGTTTATGGTATCCAACTGATGATAATATTGAACTAACCGGGTTATTCTCGATGCCGACTATGCAGATGTAGAATCGACCGAAAATCAACTTCGTGAACATGTCGCTCCTCGCAAGCAAGCCGATCTCATGGTTTTCAAAGAAACAAAGACTCAAGGGCCACGCCGACTACCGAAGCCGAATACATGGCCGCCGGAAGTTGTTGCGCCTGCATCCTTCGGGCCGAGACAAAGAACCGAGAGACTATGACGCCATTCCGTAATGAAGTGCCGATTTTCTCGCGATGCATTCTCAAGGCTACTGCAATCACTCTAATCTTGTTCTTCACACAAGATGCAAGCACGTGGACATCGTACATCACTTCATTCGTGACCATGTCGAAAAGAAGGATATCGAATGGAAAAGATCCATACCGACAAGCAAAGGGCCGATATACCGACTAAGCCTCTAGCCGAATCCGTATTCGTGAGAACTTTCGCAGAGCTAGGTCTCTGCTGGACCCTACCGACCCTAGTCGGGCAATAAGGTTTCGGGGAGAGGAACATTCCAAACGAGGGGGAATGATCACTCCCGCACCGAGTAAGTTCCAGCACATGGAGATTCGTAAAACCATCTACACGAGGTATCACCGACTACTATGTTCACCGATGTGCTCACGTATCTCTACTCGCAGTAATTTAATACTACAAGCATTTCTGCATTTACGGCAAAGATTCAAAGATGACATTAATATCTTTTGGTTTGTCTTTATTATTAACGACTCACATTTAATGCACGACATTCCATACATAAGCTTGCCGAACTCCGCACGCATTTAACGCACGTCTTTTCACGCTACTACTTAGGCTATTTTTCAACCGGCTTTGACTTAGGCGCCTTTTGTGATCATCGCCTATTTTTAACTTCTAATCTTAACCGTCCATATCATAAAGCAAGTTTACATTCACCTTCTTCGATCGAAAACCGTTCACCTTCATAGTTTGATATATATATTCGATCATATCCTTGAACCGCCATTAGCATACTTCATAACTTTCAAATTCCGAAAATCCGAGATCTCGCATTCGCAATCCTTACTTGCAATTTCACTCCCAAACTTATCTCGAATTTTATCCATCGGGTACGCTTATATCTCGTTAATATATTTGTTATATGTTTCAAGATCGCATCGCACAAAGACCGCTTCTATCCAAAAATAGTACCGACTCATTTCTTGTCACAGTACAATGGCGGAAACCTATATCTCTACGATATCTCCAAGCAGATATGCGTAACATTTTGGAGAAGGATCGCGTGTGGTGTGAACCCACCATGGACTTCTATTCATGCGACTGGAGTACATGGACGATGTATTCTCGCCCCGCGCGAGTCGTGGCCGGAGAAATTTCTCGTCTAGGAGGCCTTCGTTCTTCCTCCCGAGACAAAGGTGCGGAGCTCTACTTGAATTCGTGACACCGTGTCCGGAGACATAACGGCGAGATTCGCTGCACATTCTATCCAACACGCCACTACTGAGCCGAAGCGTATGTCCATCAAGGATGCCTTGAAGCGGAGTTTTGATCTACCCTCCGAAGGGATAAGTACAACGGGTACAGAGACGACCGAGTTGATGAATATCTTACCGTCTTCTCGTGGAAAGCCCACTACATTCGTAGCCGCTTCCGAAGAACAAAGATGTCGCCTCGCCCGTGGCACTTGCCTATATAGCGACGCAGCCCACCGACAAGCCAAGGTGGTCGCTTTTGACCAGTGTCGAGGCCTAAGATTCGTATGATGATGGCCATATACGACCGAGCCTGTGATAAATCGGACGGAGTTCTTTCTCCGAGAATTCATGGCTCAGCCGCTAAGTTCGACAAAGCATCGAACATGCCGAGCGCAAAGGGCAAATTGCCGTATGGACTCAAACCGTCCATCATGATCGAAGATTTACGTGGATCTCGAGCCTATCACCTACAAATGACAAGGAGTACTTCAATGTGAAGAAGGTCGATTTCACAACAAGACAAAGAAGCCGCTTCGCCAGATAGGGTCAGACCCTCAAGCAGCCTTCTCCAAAATCAAAGTCTCAAAGAGGCTACGCCTACAAAGAAAAGAACCCCTCCCGCTACAACTCCTAAGGCACCGGCGAAGAAACCGAAGAAAGCCGCTGAGGTGCCGCCACCGAGGAGGTTCCACAAGTGCCCGCCGAACGGCTCCCCGAGAAGACTACTCACCCCATGCAAATGTTGATGAGTCCGAGTCTTCTCGAGAAGACTCGCCGCTGGAAAAGATTGTTTCCACCGAAAGGAACCAAGGGGATGCTTCGAAGCTCGTAGCGCAGATATTCGCCGCCTAGAAAGCCCCCCTTCGTCCCTCCACTCGCCCGCCCCCTCCAACCGAAGAGCGGACTTCACACATGGACTTGGAGTCTCGAGACCGCATCTCGAAGGTGAATCAATCGGGATGGAAGCTTCAAAATTATATCCGGAGCATCCCGAGAAATTTTACAACTAGTTCCTGAGCTTGCCGACTACTCGTACTTGTTGCTCATCGCTAAAACAACAAGGCTCCACATGTTGCCGCGGCATCGGGAGTGGCCTCGTCTGGCGCCGCCTTGTCCTCCACTACTCCCCGTCGCCAGCCGCATGAAGAGGAATTGAAACCGAGAGAGGAGATAGGCTATTCGTGAGCCCGAAGACCTCAGCCAACGGACAATCTCGAGGGCCGCAATGCCGGCCATGATTCATGATCGACAAAGACGCTCCGCCCAAGACCCTCGACGGGTCGACCACGACGACCCACCTAGCCGATTCGTGCCCCGGAAAGCCTCGATGAGGGACATCCACAGACAAGGATACCCATACCGAAACTCCACCACTCAAGCATCCCCGGCCCCGAGAAGTCCAAGGCCGGTGCTTCGTCCCCGCCAGAGCCCGCCGCCTCTTGCCGCAGCCGACCTTCGGGCGCCGCCCACCGCACCGCAAAGAGATCTAGATCAGCCGGCAAAAGCCTTAATCGCCCAAGGGATCAAGAATCGAGATCTTGCGAAGGCTATCCATAGGACATGGAAGCGCATCGCTCAAGCCACGTCTAAAGAACTTCGTGGGCCGAAGTCTTCTCGTCTCTTCATCGCCCGCCCCCGATGTTTCCGCGCTTATTTCGTAAGCGTGCTCAAGAAGAAGTCAAATTCGAAGCCCGCCTAAAGATCTTTCAGAGAGCCAAGCCAAGCTACTTGATGAATTTTTGGCTTCTAAATCGGCTCATACCGACGCTATCACCGAACAATCCGAGGCCACCGAACGTAGACTTGAAAATATCCAACCGGCCTTGGAAGACAAGATCACCGAAAAGCCGAAAGACTTCAAGGACGCAACTGACCTCTCTCACAAGCAAGCATACAAGGAACACCTTACCATGGAGAGGAACGAGCCGCATGAGGCTCCGACTAAGCTCCACGATCGTCTCGACGAGCCGTCAACCTCCTACAAAAATCCAAGAAGTCGGGCCCTAGTCCCTACCCCTGCTCATTGATGATGCCAAAAAGGGGGAAAGTGAAGGAAAAAGGGAAGGAAAGAAGAGTACCGGGAAGCCGACCCTCACCAAAAGTCCAAAGTCTAAGGGGGAAGCTACACCGAAGTCATCCTGCACTCAGCCTCGTAAGGGTGAGGCCTGTGGTGTTTCACCGCGAGCACAAACAAAACCGGCCCAAGTGGCTCAAGACCTCAGCCAGACTACTCGTGCAACCCAAACTCCCAAAGATATCATTAAGGAGGTTGCCGAGTACGCCGAACAAAGGCGGTGGAGGACTCGTAAGAAGAAGAGGCTCCTCTTCCACCACCGCTCAAGAAGGCAAGGGCAAACAAAAGCTTAAAATTCCAACCCCTCCAAAGAAAGAGACTAAGATACATATCTCGCCGAGGAGGAAGCCCAAATAGCTGCGGATGAGAAGCCGGCCGTAGAGATTGCAGAGGCCGAAGCGCCTAACAAGCCAAAGTCTAAGCCTCGCCAAAGGAAAGACTAAAGCCCCACCGCAGGAGGAAAGAGAACCGCTAGACCGCTCTCCGAGAAAGCTCATCATAACGTATGAAGAGGACAGAGAAAAAGAAAAGGAGCAAAGAGTGTAAGAATACCGAACGGCAGGATACATCCAAATCTAGATCTAGTACCCCGCCGAACCGTAACAAGCTCCTCGTAAGCCTCAAGAGCAGATGCGTAAATTGAAGACATCTTTGCTCGGATGGATAGATATCTCTACAGAGGAGAGGAAGCTAGACGGATAGAGGCCGCCGCATGCAGGATACATTTCGCGCACCTCGAGGCACTCAGAAACGTATCGAACAAGAGGCCAGCCGAGAATTCCTTCGAAAGCCGACATTCCTTATCGATACGTAAGGTTCAAGAAGCCAAACGATCCGAAAACACATAGATGGCCAAGATCGACGAATGGATGCCTATTCAGCTCAATCGTAGATGGGAATCGGCCAAGATAGAGTTTATCAAGAGAAATTATTTCCCGGCAACTCCGCCTCGAAATGCTCTAAGGCCGATGCCTATGCCGAGCGGATGACCATTACCGAACCCGATCTTTACCCATATATGTACAGAGCAAGAATCGAAGGGGTAGTAGTCGAGTTCCTCAAGCAAGGATCATTCCTCCACCCGTAAGACAAGACGACTCAAGACATCTCTAATGATTGAACAAGAAGTGAAGAATGCCGTTGAACGGAGGACTAGAACAAGATGATCCAACAGACTTCGCCGAATATCCGAAGCCGAGGAAGAACACGCTCGTAATGTATGGAGTTCCACCGCCCGAAGATAAATCCCAAGGTTTCATGAATAGGATTCAAGCAGCTTAAGTGGTTCTCCTCTTAGTTCCTCTTTTAGCTTAGCAAGATTTGTAATGTACCGAACTCGTGTATTATATATATACAAATCTTCTTTTCGCTCGACAACTACTTGTTGTCTAAATAGCCGTGTTTGATTTATGTTTTAACACTCGTAATCACCGAAGTGATTACCGACACACACATCCCGTTTATTTACTTGTCGCTTTTGCCTCTGCTAGATCTCCGATGGACTAGACTTTCTGAGAGTTATTATTTCTCTTAAGGGAAATTGTTGCTTGGGGGAATTATTGTAAAAGGGAAAATTGTTCCGCCCCGTCTCCCCAGTAGTCTAGCACTTACCGCACAACTCCACCGATTCTACTTGTAATATTTATAAGGAGCCTGGTCCCGAGTAAGTTAGTGTTTAGCATAGTTGATAGGACATAGATGATAGGTTTCTGGCATCATCAAATAGGGGGAAATTGTCGGGTGATGATTCAATCCTCAAGCATGACCATACTTGTGGGAAACGACTCTTTATCTTCCATACTAAATCATGCCTCGCAGCCCCGTGCTCCGAACCGTTGAGAAGATTTGAAGATCCCAAAACCCTATCTCGATTGGTGAACCATTCCTTTGTACTTGTTTGTCTCTCGAGGTTTCGCACTCGCAGACACTCCGCTCCGGTCAAGGCGCCGCAGCTTATTCGCCTCCCGCACTGGCCTCGTAAGACTCAGCGATACCGGACTCAAGCAGAGCAAAGATACCGAGAGAGTCAGCTGAACCGAACTCGCAGGAGTAGTTCATCCGAACTCGTAGCCGATCCTCGCAGATTTATCTCAAAGCTTTATCTATCGAATACAAGGTCGACTCAAAGAACGGCAGATAGTCTTCGGGACCGCCGAATCTTTTGAAAGAGAATCAAGCATTGCCATGTACGAGGAAGAGAGAAGTCGCCCTCCGTCTCGAAGTTTGTGCCGTCTCAACCACTTCATTCACCTCAACGAATGACAAACATACACGTGTCTTCTCACCGCTAAAGCCGCAACAACCTTTTACCTAAAAAGGTGGGAAAGTACACCGTTACCTACACCAAAAGAGCCGTTTGCTACCAAAAGAGAGAGAGAGAAGAAGATCGTCTCCAACGGATCTATTTCAATCTCTCGCTCTATAAATAGAGGGATCATTCAAGATTTAGAAGAGAATGCGCGCCTAGAACACGAGAAAGCATTCAAACGAGCGAAATTAACGACTAAGTCTTCCGCAAGAAACAACCGAGTTATCTCCGGCGAAAGACTACATCCACTCAAAAGGAACCAAGCCGAACCGACATAAGCTTCTAGTATCCAAGCGATCGACACGAACCTATAGCTAAATCCTCACTGCTCGTCGCTCTAGATAGCTACATTCTCGTTCCTTGTCCCTCTAATCCTAAGCTCACTTGTTATATCCATAGCTTAGACGAAGGAGTTCACATCTCGAACCCAATCCTTATCGGATAAGGACTCCTTCACCGTTGGAGAAGTTTGTCAAACGCTTTAAGTTTGATAGTGTTGTAAACCGAGACTGGATCGCATAAAAACCAAGACGTGGCTTTGCCCAAACAGGTAAGCCGACCGAGACTAACTCAGATAATAAATAGCCTCCCGATCATTCGGGACAAACGGACGTAGGATTTGAGCGATATCCGAACCACTTTAAAAATCCCGTGTCTCTTATCGCTTTCTTAATCGCCGCATTGATTTTACTATTCATACCGAACATCATATTTAAATCAATCAACCGTCTCAAAGATACCGAACTCTATATCTACGTAACCGAGACAACGCTTTTCTCACAAAAATTGATTTGGGGCCTACACAATTCCGCACACCGAACTCTCACCGAACGATACCGACTCCGACCTAGCCGCTAGCGTATCTCGCCTAAGCCAGGCATTCTTTAGCCTTTTTACTCGATTCGTATCAGCTTGTCCGGTCCGCCGAATCAAGCTTGCATGCACACCATCCTCGAATAGGACTGCTCAAGTTCGAAATTGAGAAATCGAATCGTGTATTCACCCCCCCCCTCTACACCCGATCGTACACTCGGGACCAACAGATCCACCAACCTGATGCACGAGATTAAAGCTCTAGGAAAGACGTTCTCAAACAAGGAGTTAAACGAGAGAATCATTTAGGGTCTACATAAGGAAGAGTGGAAACACATAACCCACACCATCCAACGATCCGAGGAGTTCAGCCCGCTAATGCCGTAATCTATTTTCTCCGACGTGAAGGTTGGCCGAAGTTCAAGATTGAGCGACCCGATATTTCAAAGAAGAAGAAAGAAAGCTCAAAGACGATCGCCTTCAAGCTTCGATCACGGCTTTGAGAATCCGTAAGACCGGGTCTAGTGAAGAGCTACTAAAAGCATTCGCTCTTCTCCAGGACATTTGAGAAGAGGAGATGAAAGAAAAAGTGGGAGAAAAGAGAGATCCAAACACTACTGAAAGTCCTCCCGTAGCGGTAAAGACTACCGAAGAAAGGAAGTCTGGAAGGACAAAGCTAAATGATCATCATCACACAAGAAAGAATATAAGAAGCAAGATGACGATCCGAAGCCATGCTACAATTGCTAACAGAGTGGACACTATCGCATGATTGTCCGTGAGCTCGCCGCAAAAAGAACGAGCTGAACGTATAGCCAAACGACATAAGTTCCTCAAGGAACGTAAAGCGTTCATTGTTGAAAATGAAACTACATGCTCATCGTCCTCTGACACTAAATCTAAAGAAGAAAAGAAGAGCGACTGAGTCTTCAGTGAATCTGACGCTGATGAAGGCTACCTGGGCATGCACGCTGAAAAATCGCAAGTTGTTGGAGGTCAGAGTAAACTACTCTAACCTTCAGAAAGATCATGACAATCTGATGAAAACTTGACAATCGCAAGTATGATGTTGTTGAAAAGATGTTTGACCAGATGCTGAAATACCAGTGACGTCATGGAAACCGAGAAGGAGGTGGATACAATACTAAAACTGATTCAAAAGTGTATGACAAAGCTCATAACGGCACCAAAATTATCTGAGTGGCTGATCTTAAAGTTAGATTCATCGAGGCCACAAAACAACCCCGAATCATCTCCGTAAAGGGCGTATAAAGGTAAGGGTAAGATGTACGAAGAAAGACAAAGCCAACTTGAGGACAAACTTGTAACTAGAACTCAGACTTCACGTAAATATCATCTAGTACCATCAGCCCAAAGAACATCAACTACAAGACCAACTCATGCAACACATATCACAACCGAGAAGATCAATAATGGCAGGAAGATTGGACCATCTGAGACCAACAGAGTCATTAGACAAGTTTGGGTTTGAAAGAACTGACTAACCTATTAGGACTTAAACAATAATAAAGGGTACATGAACCTATTTTCTTTGCAGGTGCAGAAGATTACCTAGCAAGCAATCAATGCTCTATAGAAGACTGTGTGGTATATGGACAATGGATGTTCCAAACACATGACTTACATGAAGGACATCCTAACTGATTAGGAAGAGAAAAATGGATCACAAGTTATCTTTGGCGATAACTCATCTGGACAAACCAGAGGATACGGTACATTGAATCTTTGAACTGTATCAATGCCAAATGTTTATTATGTTGAAGAACTTAGTCACAGTTTACTATCTGTTAGCTAGTTTTGTGATAATAATCATCAGGTCTTATTTGATGCTGGCTATGCTAAAATTTTGGACAAGTCCATTGGAAATGTTGTCTTATCAGGTTACAAGAAAAGAGACATCTATGTTGCTAATTGGTCTAGTTGTCAACCTGATACTTGTCTAATTGCCAGAAGCAGTTCAGACGTAAGCTGGTTGTGGTACAAGAGACTGAACAACCTGAACTTCAAGACACTGAACAATATAGCTCAAAAATCCCTCATCCAAGGAATGTCGAATGAAGTGTTCAACAAAGAATGAGAATGTGAAGCATGCCTTAAAGGAAAACAAACCAGATCAACTTACAATGACAAAGACGTTCCATTCACAAATGGAATATTAGAACTATTACACACGGATCTGCTTTGGACCACCAATCCTATCAACTTCAGAGGCAGCAAGTACTCCATGGTAGTAATAGATGACTACTCAAGATACACCTGGGTTGTATTTCTACGCAAGAAGAAGGATGTCAAGACTAAACTTCCAGAGCTACTTACTGAACTGAGTACCGGGAAAGATATCAAAATAAAGAAGATCGGATCTTACAGAGGAACTGAGTTGATCAACTCACATGTCAACGAATATCTTAAGGAACATGGAATCGAGCATGCAAATTCAGCTCCAAGAACACCTGAGCAGAATGTACTAGCTGAGCGGAGGAATCATACGCTCAAAGAAGCAGTCAGATCCATGCTGATTGAATCAAACATTCCTTAGAAATTCTGGACTGAAGTAGCTACAACAACCTACTATATTCATAATAGATCCATTCTGACTCGAACGGAGGAATCATATGCTCAAAGAAGCAGTCAGGTACATGCTGACTGATCAAAAATTCCTCAGAAATTCTGGGCCGAAGCAACTGCAACAACCTGCTATACTCAGAATATCCATTCTGAATCATCTACATCAGTGCACACCATGTGAATTGTGGAGAGGGAGAAAACCATCTATATCTTATTTTCATATCTCTGGCTGTCAGTATTTCATTCATTACAATGGGAAAGACCAACTGAAAGCATTCGAAAGCAAATCTGACTCTGGAGTCTTTCTTGGATACTCCTAGTTAGCGAAGCCTTTCGTGTTTTTAATTATCGATAATTTGTATTGAAGAAACACCTATGTTGTGTTTAATGACTTTGCTGATGAGTGCAAGAAAGAAGCAAAGATCCCAAACCCTGAGGAACTCAGCAAAATAATGGAGGAACTGAACCTGAACAACAAGAATAGTCAGACTCTTTTACCCAATCTAACTTGGAATGACGAAGATGAACAAGTTCAGACGGAACCCGAGTTCCAAAGTCCGGATGATAAAATTGAATCTACTCAACGCATTAAATTTCATGTAACCTTAATCGATGAAGAAACCCCAAAGAGGAACCGAGACAAAGAATCGAAGTCATAAACTCAGGGGGAACATTAAATGATCCTGAAAACAATCACCTTGAAGTTGATTCAGTTATCTCTAACAGTACACCTAATAATGCTTCTCAAACTCATACTCAAACTG
Source organism: Lavandula angustifolia (assembly GCA_028984105.1). NCBI lineage: Eukaryota > Viridiplantae > Streptophyta > Magnoliopsida > Lamiales > Lamiaceae > Lavandula > Lavandula angustifolia. Next base: position 11,652,750 of record CM054822.1, read on the forward strand.
ATGATAATGTTAAGAGAAAGAACAAAACCTGGAAAGTCAGTTATCATCCAGAAGATATTCTTGGCGATCCAAACGCCGGAGTGAAAACTCGCCATCTCGATTGATCAAGTAATGATCTCCCCGCTATTTATCTACTAAGAACCCAAAACCATTGAAGAAGTACTAAGTGATGTAAGTCGGGTCAACGATGTTGGTCCCGAGTCAAACGCTCGGGGGTAGAGGGGGGGGTGAATACACCGAAAACCTTTTTCTCAAACTCAAAGCGCGATCGCATGTTTACGGAAGATGTGTACCGAATGGATTCAAAGATACTAACCAAGCTGATCTTGTTCACGCGGACAGAGTGACTGACAGTACTGAGGTCTGCTAACTAACTGATGTCAGAATTTAGAACCGTTCAGCAGAGTTTCAATAGTGTGCGGAAATGTGTAGGCCCGATTCAGTTTGTTTCGAAAATGTTTGTTTACTAAAACTGTTCAGTAGATTAGTGCGATGTTTTAGCTTTGAACTGAAAACAGTAGTTCTATGATTTTGTAAGATATTTTTCAGTATGAACAATTATATCATGAAACAATTAAACAACACAACAATTTTTAAAGTGGTTCGGATATGCAAGATCCTATATCCACTCGTCCCGAACAAAACATGATACTATTTTATTATACTGAGTTAGTCTCAGTTAGTTTGTACGTAGGACAAACTTTTACTTGTGATTATACTGAGCAAGTTTCGCTTATAGTGGTCAAACAAGATTGTTTGAATGTATCTCCAACTATGAAGGAGTTCTTAACACTAAGAACAAGCTTCAATAAATGAACTCCTTCTGCTTAAGCTATAAATATCACAATGAGCGTAATGTTGGAGGGTGGGAACGAGATAGGCTTCTAGAGCGAAGAATAGAGAGTAATAATCAACTCTGGGTTCGTGTTCTTCAGTTGAGTAATCGCTATATGTTCTAGAGCTTTGAATCTTGAATGCTTGAGTTCCTGTATGGTCGCTAATGTGATCGTGTAGTGCGACTTGAAGAATCACGACCTTCCCTCTATTTATCGTAACGAAGACGGATAGATCCGTTGGAGACAAAACACCCACGTGTCACTCTATATAGGTAGCAAACAACTCCTTCCTTTGAATTCTCAGAGTCCGCTTTTTGCGTAAAGTAGTCGACTTGCAGCCTTTGTCTGGATACTTTGCCGCTGGTCGCTTGTCATCGGGTCGAGGTACGTAAAAGTGGTTGAGACATTTAGACTTCAAGGTTGATAATGAAGCTGACTTTTCTCAGATGTACGACATCAGACAACTCTACTAAATTGACTTTGAAGTCCACTGTTAGTTAAGAAACTGACAGGCCGTTGTTGAGTCTGACCCATAGGTTCAGTAGTATACTCCTACTGAGTTCAACTCTACTGAAGGTCAAGACTCGAGTTCCGCAAATTGCTCTTGCTCACCCAGCTTCTACCGACTCCCGAACACCTTTCAAGATGCTGCTCCTACCGAGTCCAGCCATACTGAATCTTCACTCCATGGCACTGTGGCGGATAGTCTACTGAAGGACATCAGATGGAACAACTGAGCTAGAACCATGCTGAAGACGATTCTACTGAGTCTGCAAAACTCAAAGACAAAGATGTTAACTTTTATAAGGGAATGGTTCACCAATTAACATAGGGTTTTGGGATCAGCCAAATCTTCTACTCACTAAACAACAGCTGAATCATCTCCCAACAAACACCATACAAGAAGTTCTGAATAAATTCTAAAGAAGCAAAGTATGGGAACTGGTGGACAGACCAACCCATTAGACCGTTATTGGAACCAAATGGGTTTTCAAGAACAAACGAGATGAGAATAAGTGTTATCGCCATAAATAAAGTCGACCGGTAGCGAAAGGTTATTGCTAATCAAGGAATTGACTATGATGAAACCTTCGCTCCAGCTTACTCAACCGAAAGCCTAGCAGGTCTTCTTGGCCTTCGCCGCTCATCGAGATTCAAGGTTTATCAAATGGACGCCAAGTGTGCCTTTCTTAATGGAGATCTTAAGGAAGAAGTATACGCCGATCAACCCCCGGATTCGCTTGGGGTGATCAAAGTTTATCGATTGAAGAAAGCTCTCTATAGTACGAAACAGGCTCCCCGAGCCTGGTATGACACTCTATCAACTTATCTTCTCACCAAAGGATTTCTGAAGGGATCAATCGATCGGACTTTATTTCGACTGATCAAGGATAATCATATTCTATCGGGTTCAAATTTATGTGGACGATATTATATTTGGATCTACTAATGATGATCTCTCGCAAGGAATTCGAATCTATGATGACAACTCGCCCGTAATGTTCATGATGGGCGAAATGAGCTACTTTCTAGAGTTCAAGTCAAGCAACCGTTGTTGGGATATTTATTAATCAAGCCAAATATGTAAGGGATTTAATTGCTAAGTTCGCCCTGATCAACAACAAGCTAGTTCGGATACCTATGAATACTAATTGGAAGATGGAACCTGATGTTAATGGAACTCTAGTCAATCAGACTGAATATAGAGGCATTATTGATTCTCTCCTCCTCGTTTTTACGGCAAGCCGACCCCGATATTATGTTTGCGGTTGGAGTTTGTGCCCATTATCAGGCTAACCTCAAACTGAGTCACATGGAGGCTGCCAAACGGATCATTTGTTACATCAAGGGAACCGTCAATCTAGGTCTTTAGTATCATTCATTTGTTAATCTTAAATTAACCGGCTATTCTCGATGCATCTTGCAAAGGCCGCAAAATTGTTCGTAAATCTACTGAACATGTTAGTTCCTAGGCAACAAGCCGATCTTCTGGTTTTCAAAGAAGCAAAACTCAGTCGCGACATCAACAACTGAAGCTGAATATATGTTCACAAATCGTATGGTTAAAGCAACAATTACGTGATTATCAAGTTATCACTAATAATATTCCTATTTTTGTGACAGTTCTAGTGCCATATCAATCATTCAAAATCAGTGCTTCACACACGATGCAAACATGTTGATATCCGACACCACTTCATAAGAGATCATGCTGAAAAGGGTGATATCAGACTCGAGAAGATTGATACTTAACATCGACCAGCTGATATATTCACCAAACCTCTACTTGAAGCCATGCTCCTCCAACTCTCTATAGAACTGGGTCTATTAGATCCATGTGAACAAAGCCTTATGCATTAAGCATGGGGGAACCTATGACTAAAGCTGTCCAGACTCAACCTGAACCTGATCTTGAATAAGTGGTATCAGCCAGTTACAATATCTGACTGAGAGGTTTCCGTATTAGACTAAGTTTACATATATTGAAGTATTTATTTTTCGTTTTAATAAAAAGCGATTATGCAGTTTGATATTCTCTCGCATTTAATGCACATTGTATCGCAATAAATGCAATGTTCACTTATAGGATATTGTAGTATTGAAGCTTATAAATCAACTTTGTCATCATACCTTACTTTATCATAATTAATCCATACCGTTCATTTCAATTTTTAGATTAAATTTGAATAGTCTATATGAATATGAGTCACTTCATGTATCTATTTTCCGCCATTTTCGAACCTTTACAATCTCTCAAAAAACTAGCTATCTTTCATATTAATTAGTTCTACAAATAATATGGTGTAAGTTATTAATTCAATCGTTGTTCCGAGTATATAAACAATTATAACTATGTTTCCTTTTCTTATCTTCTAAGAAATGGCTCCTAAATCTCAATCTAAAAAACCACCGTCCGCCCCCGTTGTTTTCTTCCAGGAGAACTTGGACGAACTTCCCCGTCCAAATGGGCCATCCATGACTCCCCATTCTACTTCAAATCTGGAGTCTGTGACGCATTGGATAGTGTGTTTGAATCTCTTCGTCGCTCCTACCTGAAAAGATGTGTCTCTGTTGAACCAGACATGCTCCTTCCTGGACACGTCGTAGAGTCCTACTTCTACCTGAATAGTAGAACAACAAATTTCTTTCCAAATTCCACATCGTTTCTGATCAGCACCCAAAGGGCAAAATAGTGGAATTCGATGTGCTGGATGCTGTGATGAAGTTTCTTCCACTTCCGAATAAGGGTGGTCTACCCTCTGAGTATAAGGATTTTGAGGTGAACGCTTACCTCAGAAGGTTCATCGGGAATGAGGAGGCAATCTTCAAGACTCAGGTCAAGAAGAACTCCCTCAAGACAAGATACAGGGGAATTCTATACATCATGACACATTCCCTCCAATGCAATCTAGATCTCACGATCAACTTTCCAAAGTCGGTCTGAGAATGATGATGGCGATCACAGACTGAGCTGAAGTTGACTGGGCGTCTCACTTCATCTCTTAATTTCTACATATTGCATCAGGCTGCATGACTGTAGAGACCGGTCGACCGCTGGAATTTACTGGCTCTCTTGGCCAAAACATTTGGTTGAAATGGGGCACGGAGCTATCCTACATGTTGATCCGTGTTGCCAACGAGATGGGCTCTACTAATTTTAGATAGCATTCGGCTCACCAGATGACTCAGGGACAAGTGCAAGCGCCATGTCACTGGTTACCTGCAAATCATCTAAAACACATCGATTCCGGAGATGCCATATCGCCCAGGCGCATGTCACAAATGCAATTCGCATGCTCAAGTTCATAGATGCTAACAAGATGCTTTAAGCTGTTGGCTTAAGACTGTGATCTGATAAGCCAAAAGCACCAAGGCTGATAAGCCTAAAGAGGAGAAATCTAAGGTTGATACCTCTAAGGCTGCGAAAGCTCAGCCCGCTAAGCCGACAAAAACAATCCCTTTCAAGATCTCTGAGAAGGAGTCTCAGCCTGAAAAGGAGGGTGCAGGACAAAAACGTAAATGAGTTGATCCTGCTTCTAAGCATGGAGCCGATCTTGCGTTGGAGCCGATCCTCCGTCTCACTGAAGGCTCTATAGAAGAAAAGGATCCTACTTTCTATCTGTCTAAGAAACCCAAGACCGTGGATATCTCTACATCTCAACCCTTACAATTAGTGGTCCGCACATCGGGATTTCGCCGCGCCACCGGAGACGCTTCCCCCCGCCGAGCCTCGAGTCTTGAAGGAACTGTTGAAGACGCAGTTCAGATTGCTGAGGACCCAGTTTAATGAAAAGGTCTGTCTGGACCTAAGTCCAATAAGCTGGACGTCGCCAAGTTGAAAAACTCATAGTGAGCTCCAAATTTCTTCAGCCTGAAGGTATTCTCCCCTAACCTTCTGCACCTGAGACGGTAGGAACAGGAATTGCGTCGGGCTCTCCTCCGGCCGCTGAAGACTTGGAAATTATTGAAGTTCCAAGCCCTTAGAACCTCTAACTGAAAAGGCCGTAGGCAAGCGTCTTATTACTGAGGAAGAGACTCCCTCTACTGAGCATCAGATCGACTCTGCTGACGACTTAGATCTTAATCTGGTTGATATGCTTCCTTACCGCCAGCTTCCCTTCCCTCTCTCACAAGCCCCGTAATTTCACCGCATCCTCCGTTCACCCAAAGGGAGGATATGCTAGAAGAACCTTATGATGAAGAAGATGTTCCTTCTGAGACTGTGGAAGAATCGGCAACCTTGAGGTCAAGCTGTTGACCTAGGTTCAGAGTGGAGTCTATGATGTGGTTCTCACCCTGATGCCTGAATTGTCCGAACAGGAGGAGGTGTTGGACATTGCTGCTTGTGCTCAAATGATGATTAATCTAGGGTCTCTCTGGACCGAAGAGCAGCAGGCCTTCTTCAGGTCCTACTCAGCCGAACGGTCCATCAAGGAAGAATTACTGCTTCGCGCCCCTTCTCCTTTCGCCTCCCGATCGCTACGAAGAAAACTCAAGGCTACGATCCGCATTCTCGATATCTAGGTAGTCTATCAATACTTCAATTATTGCGCTTGCTCAGATGATTAAGATCCCGATGATTCGACGAATAATAATTTTTAGATCCCGCCTCTTGTGGTCATTGCTTCAGCCTCAGCGCCCTCAACATCAGCACCGAACTCTACACAAGTACCAGTTATTCCTAACCTCACTCTTCATCAGATAGAATCTACTCACAAAAGACTCAATAGGTTAGAAGTGCTTCAGCTTCATATGCACGTTTTAGACGCCAACATCACCATGAAACAAATGCAATATGCCATGGGCCAATGTCAAGATGCCCTGACCACTATGCAGGATGTCTTATCCGAGAATACTCAGGTCACTGACACGCACTTCACAAATCTCATTCGCGCCGGAACCAAGGTTCCAAACGCCTTGGTCAATATTTCCCACAAGGCCACTGCGAAGCATCTCAGCTCTCAGTTTTATCATTACTACACTCTAGTTCAAGATGGCAAGCAACTACTGGAGCTGACTGAGAAGAACGTTGAAGCCTTGATCCGTAATACTCTTCAATCCATCAGAACTGATAACGAGATGGTCTTTAGCACGTACCTGGCTCAGTTGTTCGAGCAACAGATTGATGCACATAACATACTGATCTCAGAACAATAAGATGCATTCAAGAAACTCTCTGCGTAACTTTTCTCCCCTGCGACCCTTATTGTTGATGCCAAAAAGGGGGAAGAAGTTGTAGCAGCTCGAACTGAAAAGCAGACTCAGACCTCTCCCTCTCAATCTGATGAAGTGGTGGAAGTACAATCCAAGGGGGAATACGTCTCTGGGAAAGAGATGGAAGACAACCTCAGCCTTCAAGGGATTGAACGGAGACGACTGAAGTAGTCAAACAGATGAAGAAGGCTGGTGATGAGGCTCCACTGAAAGAGGAAAAAACTTGCCAAAGTTGAATCTGCTAGGAAAGAGAAAGAAGAGATTGCAAGAATAGAAATTCAGTTGGAAACTTACTTGGATCATATCTTCAGCACTATTAATGATGATTTCAGCCGAGATGTAGCTGAGAAAATTGAAACAAAAGATGAATTAGAAAGGAAAAGAGTTGAGGAAGCCCGTCATAAGCAAATAGAACAAGACAGTTTGAAGGCTAGAATACTTTAGAAACAGCTTGACGAGGCTGAAGTAGAGAAGAGGAGAAAACTAAGATTCTCAGTTTTTACTCCAGAAGAAGAGACAGCTTTGATAGAAGAGATTTGGGATCTATGGACATACATTGACTTCTCAGGTTAAAAACCCATAGATGATCAGATGAAAAGGAGAAAACAACAACTGAGAAATAAGCTTTAGAGAAACCATATCGTGTTAAAAGAAGACGACGAAAGACTTGAACGCCGTACACCGACAACATGAAGAGAACTCGACTGATATCAGATAAGATAAAGAGGAAGCCAAATGTGCTGATAGCCATAGCAGTCAACAAGAAGCCGAAGATTGAGTCTTAGAACGACCTTCTCTATCCGTGGTGTGATAGATGGGTTCCGTTGGAGTTATCAGATGATTGGGAGCAGTTCAAAGTATATTTCATCAAACGCTTGTACTTCTGGCAATCCTAGGGTACCTACATGAGAATCAAGAACCGGAACGAGATATTCACTGAGTTCTTCAGGCATAGAACCTTCAAGCTTTATCTTCTGATTAAAGATCTTGCTGAAAAGGCTAAGATAGAAATCAAGTGTCTTGAGCCCAAACTTTTGAAGCCACCGATTGCATGGTAAAACCTGGAATTTAATATAGACTATGCTCAGATAGATGCTGAATTCTTAAAGGCCTGCAGAGAAAAGAAATATGCTGATGTGGCCAACAACTATAAGAAGAGAATTAAATTGAGGAGGCTTGTGTACTACTCATATGAGCTGAAGCTGTATGATGTTTCAGATGGGAAGTTGCGCGTATCATGGAGGAACTGAAGAAGACCCATCTGACTCACGAAGAATTTGAGAGGAAGTACAGGATGAAGCCTGAGCCCATCTAGTCTATCATTCTGATGTCTTTGTAATAGTATAGCCTAGCTTGTACTTAACCTTTTTATTAAAGAAGCTAAGCTATATCTTTTGACCTGACGACAATAATTCTTTGTCTGGGCTATCATTTATTACTTATTAACCCTTTACATTCTTATCCCAACTTCGTTGGATGAAATTAGCTTCGAGTCTGTTTTCGTGTTAGAAAAGGGTTATAAAGATCATCAAAAAGAGGAAAATTATTGGGAAATAATATACGTTTTGAATGATTCCAAACCCCTATTTGATTTATGAACCGGTTTGATGTATTTGATAGGTTATTTCACTCTGTGTCTGTATAGTCAGACTGAATGTTTTGTTTAAGACTAGGTTGTTCAGATTGTGTTTGATCAGCCCATGAACCGACTGAGTCTAGCTCTTAAGTTGACACTTTTCCGGCTGAACCACTCTCAGATCGAGATCTTCACTACACTGCATTGAAGAATCAAATGTGTGAAGATTGTACAAGGTACAAGGCGCAATATTCAAAGTTGATGGTCAACAAAGCAAACGACAATACCAGAGTCAACAATGACCAATCTCAGGCCTCCATGTTAGCCCTAGTCAAAGGAAGATAGAATAATACCTCGTACAAGATCCGCAGAACTAAGCGAAGCGCGACACGTCTCCATGGATTTAATGTATAAGACCGTTGTCAACACTGAGTCAATGTCGAAATCGATCTTGTTCATCGGATCTTTCCCCAGCTCGTCTATAAATAACAGAAGACCTCTCCCAACGAGGTTACAAAATTTCAAGAAGCTCAAGTATACTCTCAAGCAAAAGAACAAGTTTCAACTCTACTCATCCAGAAGTTCTAATGCTAGAAATTCTCACTGTTGTACATACTCCAAGTATTCATAGATTAATCATAAGCTTGGAGTAAAGGTGTTTAATACTCTTGTTGTTGAACAAACCTGCTGGGTGATGATTCTACCCTCAAGCAGTTGTCGATAATAGTGGAAAATGATTCAGCCTTCTATGTCGTGGAAACAAGCAAGAGCCTCCGTGCTCCGAATTTATTTATGAAGATTTGAAGATCCCAAAACACTATATTGATTGGTGAACCATTACGTTGTATTTTGTTTTGTTCGCATCGCAGACTCTCTCGCTCCGGTTCGTGCACTCGCAGATTATCCGCTTTAGCACCGTAAGTAGAAGACTCAAGAAATATCGGACTCAACAGAGTAGTATACCGAAAGGAGTCGAGAGAACCGGACTCAAGCAGAGTAGTTCACCGTACTCGGAGATGATCTTCAAGTAGAGCAGATCAACAGAGAATGCTATCGAATCGTAGATCGACTCAAAGAACGGACGTAGTCTTCCGACCGTCGAATCTTTTAAGTCACCTTTCAAGCAGAGTCAATACGAGGAAGAGAGAAGTCGCCTTCGATCCCCTTGAAGTCCTGCTCGCCTCAACCACTTTCTAAACCTCGACCAATGACAAGCGCATACGTAACCTATATCTACTTAAAGCTGCAAGTCAACAACTTTCCAGAAAAGGAGGGAAATGACACTGTCACCATACTTCAAAAGAGCCGTTAGCTACCCAAAAGAGAGAGACAAAGGATCATCTTCTCCAACGGATCTATCCTAATCTCTTCTCTATAAATAGAGGGATAAATCAAATTTGAAGCTCACGAGAAAAAAAGGAACACGAATACGCAAAAAAAACGGACTGCCAAGAACACATAGAGCATTCAAACGAGCTAATCCGAAAAGCTTAAGTCTTTCGCAAGAAGTTTGAAGAATCTATCTTCGGTGAAAGACTACATTCTGGCTCATAGGGAACCAAGCTTAACTTTTTCATACAGCCTCTAGTATCCAAGCGACGATACACGAACCCAAAGCTATATTCATATGTTCGTCGTTCTAGAAGCCACCTTCTTATTCCCTATCCCTCTAACCTAAGCTCAATAGCATATATCTATAGCTTAGATGAAGGAGTTCATCTTTGAACTAATCCTTATTGTAAAGGACTCCTTCACAGTTGGAGAGTATTTCAAACACTCGCCTTGATAACCGTGTAAACCGAGACTTGCTCGCATAAATCTCAATACCAAGTGTTTGTCCAACAGACAAACCAACCGAGACTACCTCGCATAATAAATAGCTTCATGATCTTTCTAGACAAAGGACGTAGGATTTTTGTGTCCGAACCACTTTAAAAATCTCTCGTGTCGTGTGTTTTGTTCTTAACAGCTTGCATTGATTTACCGTTCATACCGAAAAACCTTCTTTAAATCATTCAACCGAGTTTCAAAGAAACTAAATAGACCGTACTAATCAACCAAAACTATTTTGATAGAAATGTTTGCTAACTCAACCGAACCGGGCCTACACTATTCCGCACCACCGAACTCTATCTCGCAAGATAGTGAATTCTCGACTCTCGCCGCCCAGCGTGTCTCGCAGAGCCGGCCACTCGCCAACACGATTCAAAACAACTTTATCTCGGTCCGCCGAACTTGTTCAAGACGACATCATCCCGAAAAAGGACTTCGTATTTAAGTTGAGAAAATCGGCTTCGTGTGTATTCACCCCCCTCTACACCCGAACGTGCTCTCGACCAACAATTGGTACGTAGTAGGAGTTCTCGTAAAGAGTCTTGTTATTCTCAAACCGGTCTACTTGAACGGATCCGAAAAAAAGTTATCACTGCATATCATTCTTCATTCATATCACTATTTATCATGTCTGATATGTCAGGTATAAGGATGGTACCCATGTTCTCAGTAGAGAATTATAGAGTATGACGGGTCAGAATGGAGGCTCATCTGACCTCTCTCCACGACAGCATGACAGAGGTTCTAGAGGACGGACCTATCGTTCCCATGATCGATAGCGTCATAGCTCAGGATCCAGCAGATGGAGGTGGAATGGTGACCGGGAGAAGTTTCCCAAGGACAGAAGACTCTTCACCCTAGAGGAGAAGAAACTTCAGAACTTAGACCGCGTCGCCAGAAACGCCATACTGACCACCCTGAGTGATTCCTATCTCGGGAGAGTTCAGGACTGCAAGTCTGCAAAGGAACTCTGGATGCTCTAGTACTACTGAGTCGGGGAACTCAGAAGGTCAAAGAAAATAAACTTGCGCTGGAACTTCAAAAGCTGGAGATTGTCACTCATGCCTGGTGACACCATTGAAGATCTCAACGTCAGATTTATGAATCTGATGAACTCTATCAACGGGCTGGGAAAGATATTCTCCAATCGAGAGATGAATCTCAAAATTTTGAGGGCACTGCCAGACGGTCACTGGACTTCTTTTCCTAACTTATTACGTCATTCTGATTTAGATATTGCTACTCCTGACCATATCTTTTCGTAACTTCGCGCAGGAATTCGAGTTCGGCATACCTCAAAGGAAACAAATGAGCCGAAGCTTACACTAAAGTCGACCATGCCTTCAAAGCATCAGTCAGCATAGCATCTCCAGCATCGAGCAAGGCTGAACCTTCACTCACTGACATACAAGAAGGAAATCTAGCCAAGAAATACGCACTGCTTGCCGTAAAGTATCGAAGGAGAAGGAGAGGCGCAGAAAAGTGACTTAAAGCCTCCAGAGAATCCAAGGGTAAGTCTGAATATACGCCAAAGCGCACTCCTGACTCGCATACTTCTGAATCCAGGAAAAATGATGTACTCAAAGACAAATGAAAGACAAGGGAAAGTAAGGAAGAAAGAGTCACCACCGCTATAACCGCAAGAAGCTAGTGACATTATCGCATGACCGTCCCCGAGCTCGCATCGCCGAACGAGCAACACGTAAAGCAAGAAGGGAGAAGTTCATCAAGAAGAGACAAGCATACATTGCTGGTGAACTCTCAGACGACTCAGATGAAGTCGACTCCTTCATGGATTCATCTGATGATGAAGCAGCTTTCATGGCCCTAGAACTTGAAGTCGAAGAAGATGCCGAAAAGTGTCTCATGGCAGAGAAGAGGATGAGGTAAACTCTCATGAACCATTTAATTCCTCCTCACACCGCACACACGACACTCTTTTTAGGTGCGGACGAGAATTTAGACGCGATCGCATATGAAGAACTACTCGACGAGCGTATCTGCATGAGTTTGCAGCTTAGTAAGACTCTTCGTGAATCGGATACCCCGAAAGTGGAGAATCGTAGACTTTCTCAGAAAGTCGTCGTATCGAGTCGAAGGACTTGAGTTGAAACTCGTGGAGGAGATAAACTCTCTGTGGCCAAGTCTCAAAGATCAAGAAGATCGTATCTCGCCCCGACCAAAGACTTGACTCGTAAAGATACCGAACTAAGTCTATCAAGCAATAGTTGTCGGACTTCGGACCGAGCATGAAATGTCAAGAAAAGTGATGATGTCTCGGAGGAATCTGGCGATGACGAGCGATACATGGGCGCCGAAAAGAAGTTGGAGGCTATGCTAGCAAGCAACAAGCCCAAGCATTACAAGAAAGGACTTGGATTGAGCCAGGGAGCTTCCTCATCTGCCCCCGTATGCTCAGAAACCCGGCTAGCTGATATGTTTGTTCGAGGGGAGACCATCAATGCAGATATACTAAACCCCCTAGCCAAGAATAAACAAAAGATGAAGGCACCTCATCTTACCCATCAGCAATCCGACAAGAAGATCGCACCCGCATCACCCCGGCCTCGCCAAGGGGGAACCAAAGAAAGCAAAGGGGGCTGATCAGTACGGACCTCCTCAACTGACACATCCAACTCAGTATGGGTCATATTACTATGATCCAATAGTCAGGAGAGGACCCAAAAGTTAGAAAAAGAAGAAAGCCGTGCAGAAGGCAAAGGTCAGCAGTCCACCCACTTATAAGATCCGACTCCAACCCGAAAACCTCGAAGTCGCAGCAAGAACTCCCAAGGGTTAAATATGTCGACACAAGTGGAAAGAAAGTGTCCGAGACCACCAGTGGTCGTGGAGACGTATACGGGTTACCAAAACTAACATCTAAGGACCCAAAATCAAAAATAAAGGGTACCTAAATATAATTCTCGCTTTTGCAGTGCACAAGGACCCTCGATATGTGGACATCGAATGCTCAAGACATACGACGTACCAAAAGGACTTGTCAAGAATTATACTATCAAGAAGGACCCCGAATCGAGTTTGGAGACAATGTTAAAGGCTACACCGTGAGGCTATGGAACACTCAAAGATTGGAACCGCAATGGGCTCCAAAGAGTATCATATGTTGAAGGACTTCAAAGATAACCTTCTCTCTCGTTAGTCAATTTTGTGACAACTCGAATAGTGATTTTTTACGCCGGTTTCGTGAAGTTATTGATAAATCTACAGGGAAAACAAGCAGTATCGTGCTCCGCCCAAGAAGAATATCTATGTAGCCGAGGAACTCAACGAACCCGAAGCCTCGTTTGTCGGGCGAAGAACGACAACGTAACGGGACGGCTTTGGGCACGTAAGACTCAACCATCTCAACTTCAAAACGCTCAACAAATCGGCTAGAAACACTCTAGCAAGAGGACCCGCCAAATGAAGTATTCAAAGAAAGACACTCATTGTGAAGCATGTCGGAAGGGAAAGCGAACAAGGAATCAAAATCCGCCGCTCCATCTCCTTCCACCGATGGAATCCTTCACCGCTACATACGGATATGAGCGGTCCAGGCTCTCCGGTGACGATCGTAGGCAAGAAGTACGCATTAGTGGTCATTGATGACTACTCGCGCTACACATGGGTCATATTTATTGCTAACAAGTCTGACATCAAAGCAGAGTTACCAACGCTTCTGAAAAGGCTCATGGCCGAGAAGAACACCAAGATTATCAAAATACGTTCGGCGCAGGAACCGAGTTCCTTAATTTCATGGTGGGAGGAGTTCTCGCAGCGTAAGGAATAGAGCATGAGACGCCCGTCGCACACACGGCTCAACAAAATGGGGTTGTTGAGAGGAAGAATCGTACACTCAAAGAAGCAAAGAAGAACCCCCGCTCCTGCACTCTGACTCCCAACCAAATTCCCGGGCGTAGCTACTGACACTGCATGTTACCCTCAGAACCGATCTCTACTGACAAAACAACATAAGAAGACACCATATGATCTATGGAAAGGCAGGAAGCCTTCTCTATCTTATTTCCATATTTCTGGGTGCTCGTACTTTATCCACAATAATGGGAAAGATCAGCTGAAGACTTTCGATAGCAAGTCAGATCAAGAAGTGTTCTTAGGATACTCCCGGCCGCAGAAGCTTTCGTAGTCTTTAACTATCGAACTCTTTGTGTGGAGGAAAGCCCTCATGTTGTTTTTAATGAGTTTGCTACTGAAGACAGGAGCAGAAACTCTGAACCTGAATCTGAGGACATCACTAAGTAGCTACAGGATCTGAACCTAAAAGATAAAGTCAAAAAGATCCAGCTATGTTGGGATGATGATTTTGATGTGGAAACTGAAGACAAGTCTATCGAATCTCAACAAGCCAGCAGAGAGCCGAACGTATCGACTCTCCGCAACGCAGTCAATCCTGTGTAACTCGTGTCGATGAAGAAACCCCAAAGGGTAACCGAGACCTCTACCGAGAATAATAATTCAGTGGGGAACTAATGATGTTCCCGAGCTAAATGCCCCCGAACCCGGTGACTCAAGAGATCACACTCTTGTAACCGAACTGCTTCAATCTCAGAATAGTACAACTGAAATGCCTAACTCCCCTACTATCTGTGTTGAACAAATTTCAGATGAAGAGTTGAGACATCGTAGATCGTGGCTGGATGCTCATAATTCCGACCTAATTATTGGAGACCCTTCAAAGAAGCGTAAAGACAAGATCCGGATTCTCGTCGTGGAGAAAGCGCCTTATATTCCCCGCTTCTTGTCTACCGAAGAACCTCGCCGCTGAGGACGCACCGAAAGACGCCGACCGGATCATAGCCACGGAGGAGGAGCCGAATCGCTCACGAGAAACGAAGTTTGGGAGCTTGTTGATGCACTCCGACATCGCATGTGATTGGAACTAAATGGGTCTTCAAGAACAAGCGTGATGAAAACAATGTCATAGTAAGGAAAAAAGCAAGACTCGTGGCAAAACGCTACCGCTAAGTCGAAGGGATAGATTTCGATGAAACGTTAGCTCCAGTCGCAAGATCGGAGGCAATCGACTATTCCTAACCTACGCAACACATCAAAGATTCGGAGTTTATCAAATGGATGTGAAGTCTCGCTTTCGAACGGCGTGCTAAAAGAAGAAGTCTATGTGGAATGCCTCCCGGCTTCAAATAGGACATCAAGTATACGCACTCGTAAAAGACTATGTATGGGTTAAAACAAGCACCCGTGGTTTGGTACGATACCCTATCTCGAGTTTCTTCTTCGTAAAGGTTTTCGTAAGGGCACAAGAAACCGCACTTTATTCAAAGAATCGACCGCAAGACGACCTATTGCTTGTGCAGATCTATGTAGATGACATCATCTTTGCTCGAAGAACGCCATCATGTGGTCGCCAGCTTGAGAAAATGATGAAGGATAAGTTCGAGATGTCAATGACGGGAGAGATGAACTATTTCCTGGCTTACAAGTCAAATAACTGAGAAGGGGACGTTCATCAATCAAGGGAAATACACTCGAGACCTCATCAAGAGATTCGGCTGCACATCCGCAAAACCAATCAAGATCCCGATGAACACAAATATGAAGATCGATCTTGATAAAGAGGGAGTATCAGCAGACCAAACTGAATTTCATGCTATAATCGGGTTCTTTATTATACTTAACAGCCTACACGTCCCGACATAACTTATGCCGTAGGTGTCTCGTGCTCGATTTCAGCGAACCGAGCGTAACCACATGGACTCAAAGAAAGAAGATTCTCCGCTATCTCAAAGGAACACTCGTACGGGTTTATGGTATCCAAATGATGATAATATCAACTAACTCGGTTATTCCGATGCCGACTATGCAGGTGTAGAATCGACCGAAAATCAACTTCTCGAACGTGCCGGCTCCTGCAGCAAGCTAATCTCATGGTTCTCAAAGAAACAACATTCTCGTAGCGACGCCAACTACCGAAGCCGAATACATGGTTGCCTAAGTTGCCGCGCCCAAATCCTTTGGTCCGACACGCCAGCCTACGCGACTACGACGTCATTCGTAATGAAGTGTTGATCTTCTCGCGATGCACTCAGCCAGCCATGGCAATCACTCGTAATCCCGTACTTCATACGAGATGCAAGCACGTGGACATCGACACCACTTCATTCGTGACCATGTCGAAAAAAAGGATATCAAGATGGAAAAGATCCATACCGACCATCAAAGGGCTAATATATCGACCAAGCCTCTAGCCGAAGCCGTATTCGCAGAACTTTCGCAGAGCTAGGTCTCTGCCGGATCCTACCGACTCTGGGCCAAGAAGCGGATTCAAGAGAGGAGCATTCAAGAAGGGGGAATGTTCGCTCCCGCATCGAGTAAAATCAGCACGTAGAGACAAAGAACCAACTACACGAGGTATCACCGACTACGATGTTCACCGACAGTGCTTGCGTATCTCTACCCAGCAGCCTATAGAACGATTCTCGCGCATTTATGATGAGATTCAACATCGCATTCAATGCTTTAAGAAATGTCATTTAATTTTTAACCGATCATATTTAATACACGACATTCTACGTACAAGCATGCCGAACTCCGCCACACATTTAACGCATGTCGTATCAAGTTACTACTTAGGCTATTTACAACCGGCTTTTAACTTAGGCAACCTAATTTGATCATCGCCTATTTTATAAAACTTAATCCTAGCCGTCCATCTAAAAGGCGCGCTCAAACCGAACCATTGATCTTTAACCGCTCATCTTCTCTAAGATACATATATTCGAAGTTCAAATCTTCGACACCGTCATTCCATATCTCGCTATATCTCAAAAACTCAAGATTTTCTCGAGATAATTACTTCCTTTCTATCCAAATTCTCTCCAAAATATTCAGAAAATCTTTTGGTAATTCTTCAATGATTATTAAGTATCGTATGATCTTTATTTCTCTTATATGTTAATCGATACCGACCCGTGCTATGTATGTAGATTATAAAAATGACAGGAATTCAAGTAGGTGCTCCTAGCAGATATGCAAGAGATCCTCGAGAAGGATCGAGTCCGGTGTGAACCGGCCATGGAGTTCGATGAGTGCAACTGGATTTTATGGAGGAGATATTCTACGCACTCGTAGAAACAGTCTTGAAGGATTTTTCGACCATGAGGCCGACTTTCTTTCTTCCGCCCCCAAGTCGCCGAGATCTACTCCAACAATGATTTAGTAGATGGAGATATTGGAGGAAGATTCGTCATCCATCCAAAGACACGATCCCTCACTAACGCGATTGAAGTGATGCGTATGTCCATCCGCAAAGCCCTTCGTAGAAGCTTCAACCTCCCCAACTCAGACACAAAGACACTCAACTACAAAGACGACTTAACGGGCTGAATACCTCACCGAGTTCTCGCGGAAAGCCACTATTTTCGTAGCCGCTTTCCCAAGAACGCTATGCTCCCTCGCACGCAGCACTAGCTTACATTGTAACTCAGTTGCTGACGAGTCAAGCAGGCTCGTTTGACCAGGTATCTAGGCCCAAACTGCAACTGATGAAGGCAATATATTATCGGGCCAAGATCAACTGGACATAATTTTTCATCAAAGAATTCACACCGCAACACCCAAATTTGATAAAGCATCTAACCGGCTGAGCGCCAAAGGAAAGCTCCTCTATGGACTCAAACTCTCAGTGATGATAGCGGATTTTTGCAAATCTGACAAAGTCACCTTCGCTGACAAACAATACTTCAACGTAAAGAAAGTCAGATTTCAGAATAGGTCAGCAGCCCTTCATAAGATCGGCTCAGGGCCCGCCGCACCTACGAGCGGGACTCACAGACTCGACACCGAAGAAGAAGAGGTCCCCACCGAAATCCACACCAAAGACACCAACCAAAAAGTCGAAGAGGGTCACCAGTGCTGCGCCCACCGAAACTACAAAGGAAACAAAGGCCTTCATCGCTCACCACCACTTCAGCTGAGAGACGAGCCTGAGTCTTCTGAGCGGACTCAATCAGTGGAGAAGATCGTCTCCACTGAATATGTAGAGACAATGGACCAAGGGGTCCAAGCTAAAGAGATCCAATCTGAAGTCCAAACCGAAGAAGTCCGCACTGGATAGCCCCTCGACGTCTCTCTCCACCTCGACAGCATCCCTACCGCCGAGAAACAGCGCCTCCTATCGAAGTCAAGAGCTCCTGAGACCGCCTCGAAGAAGAATCGCCAGATGGAAGCCTCATCGCTCATATCCGTGAGCCTCCCCCGGAGATTGTTGAGATGATACCGAGATCACCAGCCTACTCGCACCTTGTTACATTAGCGAGGCAGTGAGGCTCCATATGCTAATCATGTTCCATGAACGGCCCAATCGAAGCGCCTTGTCCTCTACCATACCTATGAACAACTTCATGAAGAAGAGTCGCCGATAAGAGAGAAGATCGGCTACTCGTGAGCCATCTCGACCTCGGCACGCCGAGGATCCGAGGGCGGCTATGCTCGCATTGCCGAACGAGAGACAACCCGTCTCAAAGACCCGCACCCTCGACGGGTCTCGACCCCGATAGTCGGACCCACCCCATAATCCAAGCCCCCGAGAAGCCTCGATGAGGGAACTCAACAGACAAGGATGCCACCGCATCTACCGCCGACCCTCCACTCAACATCCTTGGTCCCGGGACGCATACAATAAGCTAGTACTTCAAGGCGCATGATCCCGCCGCCTTTCTCCTCCACCGCTGGTAGCGCCTGCACCCCAAAGATCCGCTCGCCAAAAATAGTGGCCCGGGCACCGAAGGATCAAGGCACACAGTAACCGCCTTCTTGCCCGTGTTGTCCACAAAACTTGGCAAAGAAACCACCGAGGCACAAAGTGCAGAGCCGCAGGGACTCCGCTCAGCCATTTCTTCATCTCGTGTCCCTCGACTTCTCCAAAGATTCTCAAGAATGCCTTAGCCGCACGTAAAAGCCGAATTCTGAGGCTCACCTTAAGACTATTCAGAAGGACAGATCATTTGCCGAATCAATACAAGGCCGCTCAAACCGCTCATACCGAATCGCCGCAGCCCACCTCTCAAGGCAATGAACTCGTACTCCAAACCGCATGTAAGGCCCTTGAAGAGAAGGTTGAACAAAGAAATGAAAGAGTTCAAGGCCGCAAAGCAGATCTCTCACACAAAGAATACAAAGAATCACCGACCAACGAGAGAAATGAGCTGCATGAGGCGCTGACCAAGATCCAAGCCAGACTAGATGATCTATCAGCCTCCTATAAAAGCTTGAACAAGAAGGTATCTACTCCAACCCCAACCCTACTTGCTGATGCCAAAAAGGGGGAAAGTTTGGCCAAAGGGGAAAGTCTAATAGAAAAATCAATTATGGGCGAAGCTGCCAAGGAGCTGATACTGAAGGCTCCGAAGAGAGCAAGGTCAGTAGCAAGGGCAAAAACTCAGACATCAGCCCCTACTGTACCTACTGAAACTGGCGAGGCCCAAGGTGTCTCGCACCGCAAAGATCAACCGAGACAGCCTGGCGGCTCAGGAGCCAGAGAAGTCGCAACTCAAGCAACTCAGACTCCTCTCGATATCATTAGAGAAGTTGCCGAGTACGCTGACGAGGAGGACTCAGAAGAGGAAGAAGCTCCTCTTCCACCTCCTGTTGCCGGCAAAGGCAAGAAAGTACTGAAACTCCCAACACCTCCCTCCAAGAAGAAAGGACCTAGGAGGTTCATAACCCCGGAGGAGGCGGCTCAGATAGCCGCTGACGAGAAGCTGGCAAGGGAGATGGCCAAAGCTAAAGCAGCCAAAAATCCTAAACTGAAGCCTGTCAAAGGCAAAACCAAGGCTCCAGCTGGAGGCAAGAGAACAAGGTCAAGGCTACCTCCCAGAACACTTAAACTCAGCGACGAAGCTAACAAGAAAAACGAGAAGGAGCAAAGAACAAAAGTCTACCGAGCACCGTGCACCTCCAAAGAAAAATCTTCTACTCCCCGCCGACTTAGAAGAAGAGCCACCTCATAAGCCTTCCTATACCGCTCTAAGGAACAAGAACAGAAATGGAAGAGATCCGGGGCTCGCTAGACGCATACTTGTTCGTAGGTGAAGAGGCCAGCCGATTGAAGCAAACCAGGAAATATTACATACAAAGACCTTGAAGCCCCCTGGCCGAGAACGTAAAAGGAAGCGAGTCGAGGATCCCGTCAAAGCGCCGATATCCCTTGGCGCATACGTAAGATTCGTGAAGCCTATGGATCCGAAGACTCATAGATAGCCTAGAACCGATGAATGGATGCCAAGAGAATTCACTCGTAGATGGGAAGCGCCGAAGATGGAGTTCATTAAAAGGAACTACTCCGGAGATTCTCGCCCGACAAGCGCAAGGCGTAAGCTTACACCGAATGGATGATGAGAGCCGACCTGACATGTATGCCGATTGCAAAAAGTCGCAATGAACATGCCGAAGTCGAGTTCTAGATCCTAGAATCTTGCCACCCCCACGTAGACTTGATGTATCCGTTCACTATGGTGTTATAGAGAAAGAAGTGAAGGACGCTGCTGAAGACAAATTTCTTGATGAAGAAGATCCAGCGGACTTTGCTGAGATACTGAAGCTGAGAAAGTCGCCTATCACATGTATGGAGTGCCTCTCCATTAATCTCAATCCCAAGATTTCAAAGACAGGATTAGGCAGCTCAAATGACTCTTTTCTTCTGTGTTCTCTTTGTATCTTTTTCTTGTTTTCTAGCTTAGCAGAGATGTAACTGTACTGAACTTCTTTACATATACATAATATATCTCTCGTTTCGCTTTGACAATATCTTATTGTCTCGAACAGCCGTGTTTATTTACGCTTAACACTCGTAATCACCGAAGTGATTACCGACTCACACACTCACCGTCCGATTACTTATTGTCGCTGTCGCTTAGCTAGATTCCCGATAAACTTGATAGATAAAGGGAAAATATTATTCGGACAGGGGAATTGTTGCTCGTACTCGTATTTATTCGCACCTTCCGCCTTGATCCCCGCAGTCTAGGAATTGAAGAACAACTCCACCGATCCTACTTGTAATACTTGTAAGGAGCTCGCTTCCGATAAGTCATAGTGTTAGGTCGCTTGTTTAGCTATTAGGTTTTGGCATCATCAAATAGGGGGAAAATGTCAGGGTGATGATTCTACCCTCAAGCAGTTGTCAATAATAGTGGGAAATGATTCACTCTTCAATGTCAGAAACGGCCAAGCAGCCCCGTGCTCCGAACGTATTTATGAAGATTTGAAGATCCCAAAACCCTATTTTGATTGGGTGAACCATTACGTTGTATTTTGTTTTTTTCGTACTCAAAGAAACCCTCTACTCGGTTCGGCACTCGCAGATTATCCGCCTCAAACTGTAAGTAGAAGACTCAAGAATACCGGACTCAAGCAGAGCAAAGATATCGAAAGGAGCCGCAGAACCGACTCAACAGAGTAGTTCACCGTACTCGTAGCCGATATTCAAGTAGAGCAGACTCAGCAGGAGAATGCTACTAAATCAGAGATCAGACTCAGCAACGGCAGAGTCTTCTGACTGTCAGAATCTTTGAACTCACCTTTCAGCAGAGTCAATACGAGGAAGAGAGAAGTCGCCTTCGATCCCCTTGAAGTCCTGCTCGCCTCAACCACTTTCTCGAACTTCGACCAATGACAAGCAGACACGTAACCTATATCTACTTAAAGCTGCAAGTCAACAACTTTCCAGAAAAGGAGGGAAAGGACACTGCCACCATACATCAAAAGAGCCATTAGCTACCCAAAAGAGAGAGACAAATGATCGTCGTCTCCAACGGATCTATCCTAATCTCTTCTCTATAAATAGAGGGATAAATCAAATTTGAAGCTCACGAAAAAAAAACGAACACGAATACGTGAAAAAAATGAACTACCAAGAACACACAGAGCATTCAAACGAGCTAATCCGAAAATCCTAAGTCTTCCGCAAGAAGTTCGAAGAATCTATCTCCGGCGAAAGACTACATTCTAGCTCATAGGGAACCAAGCTTAACTTTTTCATACAGCCTTTAGTATCCAAGCGACGATACACGAACTCAAAGCTATATTCAGTTGTTCGTCGTTCTAGAAGCCACCTTCTTGTTCCCTATCCCTCTAACCTAAGCTCAATAGTATATATCCATAGCTTAGACGAAGGAGTTCATCTTTGAACTAATCCTTATTGTAAAGGACTCCTTCACAGTTGAAGAGTTTTTCAAACACTCAGTTTGATAACCGTGTAAACGAGACTTGCTCGCATAAATCTCAAGACCAAGTTGTTTGTCCAACAAGACAAACCAACCGAGACTACCTCAAGCATAATAAATAGCTTCCCGATCTTTCGGGACAAATGGACGTAGGATTTTCGGGGTCCGAACCACTTTAAAAATCTCTATGTCGCGTGTTTTGTTCTTAACCGTTGCATTGATTTACCGTTCATACCGAAAACCTTCTTTAAATCATTCAACCGAGTTTCAAAGAAACTAAATGGACCGCACTAATCAACCGAAACTTTTTTGATAAAAACGCTTTCTAACTCAACCGACTGTGCCTACACTATTCCGCACCACCGAACTCTATCTCGCAAGATACCGACTCTCGACTCTCGCCGCCTAGCGTGTCTCGCAGCCGGGCCACTCGCCAACACAATTCGTAATGCCTTTATTCGGTCCGCCGAACTTGTTCAAGACGACATCATCCCGAAAAAGGACTTCGTATTTAAGTTGAGAAAATCGGCTTCATGTGTATTCAACCCCCCCTCCCTCCCTCTACACCCGAACGTGCTCTCGGACCAACAAAACCTCAAAACCCCCACCCTTATCCCGTTAGATAGATCGAAGCCGATTGATAAATAGTTTAGATAGTTTGTTTGTAGATGTGTTGATAAGCAACTTGTCGCCCTACGAGTATCCTTATTTGATTCATGCCGAGAAAGCGTAATAGCGGACATAGAATCTTGTGAATCCAAACAACTAATTAATGTTATGAAAGGTTTGATGACCTTCAACGGTTTTGCACTATTTTTAACAAAGAAGATAAATATCTAACATTAATTATTGCAATTAAGACTAGCCTTTACCAGTCTCAAGATAATGATATACTAGAATAATAATTGCAAGTATAGGGAATATGATTGCTGTAGGGATAGAGGACCTGATTATTATTTCGGGAAGTATATACATGTATTTCAAGATGTGCCTAGAAAACTCATTTGTATAGAGGTTTCTGAGCAAATGGGAGTTTTGAAAATGGGAATTTGCAGAGGGTGAGAGGGAGAGAGAAAGAGAGAAGCATTAATGGAGAGAGAAGTACTTCTCGTATCCTCCAAACCAAACATTAAGCAAGACCATAAGTTCATCACATCACGTTTGTTAATAGTTTTTCTAATTATTTATGCAAACCTAAATTTCATCAAACAATCTTTATTGCAAGGACGAACGGATAAGAACAAAACCTTTATTTAACGAACACAATATTTTTTACTCCCTCCCAACCGACTTGTCCGGTTTCTTTTCGGCGTGGTTAATTATACGGTTGATTTTATATATTAAAAGTAAGAAACTCATATATTTAAATAATATAATAGTAATCAGATATAAAAAAAAAAAAAAATATGATGGTAAAGGATATGGGTTCAAACCCATTAAAGTTGTCATGTACGAGTTTACCATCTACACATGAAATATAATAGTTGCGGGTTCGTCATCATAAAAACCACACCATAAAAAAAAATAAAAATAAATAAAAAAGTTAAAACTGACCAAATAACTGTTACCCTGAAATGTATATACTAAATAAAATGTACAATAAATAATATTATCGTTACAAAATTAATACTGCTTGCTCAACATGCCAAATTAAAATAAATGATCTATTGTTTCCTTTGAAAAAGTATTCAGTATGAAATATAGAGGTGGTCTTTTGTCTGGTCGTCCCTAGGTGGGGACTAATCGGGTTTGATCGGATTCGTCGCCCAAATTCTCGAATGTCGACCCAACTATTCATGAATAATTGATATTTCCTAATACTTTTATTAAAAATAAGTGATACATTTGTTAATAATAAGTGATACTTTTCTTCACAACAAGTGATACATTTAAAATAAGTGATGTTTCTAGTAAGAACAAAATATACAATTGATAAAAAAAAGTGATACTTCATAATAAGTGATACATTTGTTAATAACAAGTGCTACATTGAGAAAAATTAATACTTTATCGTGTCAAGTGGTAATTTTATTAAGAACAAATAGAACTTTTAATCATAACAAGTAAAATTTTTATCAAGAACAATTATTATTTTTATACACATAAAGCGGTACTTTTATTTCAAACAATTGATACTTTTGTTTATATCAATAACTAAAAACCTCTACACAAATATCTTCCCTTTCTCCCCTCCTTTTGACTTTCAAAATCACTTTACTATATACGCATTAAGTGTTCTTATATACACCTCTTACTCTCTCTAAGTTCCGCCACGACAAAGGAGGTGTGCTCGAAATTACCCCGGCCCGCACCTCTAGAAACACATTCTCTCACAATCTCAAAGAATTAAACTTCATGCGAATCGAAATCCACAATTGTTGGTCCGGAGACGAAAAGTCGTGTAGAGGGGGGGGGTGAATACACCCGAGCTCGTTCTTTTTCTCAATGAAGGTCACCAAGCCGATGTTTGCAACCGATGAACAGCCGCCAAGTAAGCCTTCGATCACTGGGTCAAAGTGAGTCGCCTTCGAGCTCTTCTACCGACCGATGCCGCATACGAAACTCGCCCGAGACCGTAGTGCGGATAAGTGTTAGGCCCGGAGTCGCCTCTTTTGAAAACGCGCTTTTTGCAAGTTAAACCTTTTGGCCGTGCACTTTATAAAACGCGTTTTATGCAAACTTATGATTTTCAAGTCGCTGAATGCAATGCAATAAAACAAGAATGAACACAAGCGATTTAACGTGGTTCGGATACGCAAGATCCTACGTCCACGGCCCCGAACAAGGCAGAGAACTTGTTGATTATTCTCCGAGCAAGCCTCAGCCAGGGATACCGTGCACCGGACAGCTCCTCTAAGTTATAGTCCTTAGCGACTTTACAATCCAAACCTAAGTTTAGAAGGGAGGGAATATTCTCCAACCGAGAAGGAGTTCTTACAACAAGAACAATTCACTAAATGTGAACTCCTTCGGATCTAAGCTATGAATCTAGCAATGAGCTTAGTCTAGAGAAGATAGGGATCAAAGTGCTCTGGAGAGATGAACTACAAGAAGTGTTCTATGAAAACTAGTTCGTCTCTCGGATAAGCTTGAAGGTTCTGGAGCGTTGTGAGTTTTAATGATTTCCCTTGATTTCGTATATTCCTCTTCTTGAAATCTTCAAATCCTTCTCTATTTATAGTTGTGAGTTGTGACATATGTCCGTTGGAGACGACGATGCCACGTGTCACAAGCGTCCAAAGAAAACGGCCACTATTCAACTTTGTTGCAAAGCAGGCGCTTAATGCACCGTTCATGAGAGCAAACTTTTACCGTGTAGAGTAGGTAAGCGTTGCTCGGCTTCTCATTGGTCGAGGTTTGTAGTTGGTGAGTGTCGAGCCGACCGCTCAAACTACCTCGTATGTCTTCTCGCCGAACATTTGAAGGGACTTTAAGTGCCGGGTCGCTTTCGTCTGACACAAGACTCGAAAGTCTCTGTTTTCTTCGGCCGAGTCGTCCGACCGATAAAGTGAGCTTCGATAGTCGGCTGGTCGATCGCGAAGGTATACTCGCTTGCACCGGTTCTTCTACCGACGACCACGCCTTGTAGAGAATGCTTCTACCGAGGTCCGGGCCACCGATGCGGGATCTTCAACCGAGTTTGATATCACCGCCGACGAAGAATGCAAGCGATTACACCGATGACGTGGGGTTCTCAAAAGTATCTTCACCGAAGATCGCTCAACAACTACCCCTACAGTGACTTAGACAAAAATAATAAGCATTACATCACGTCTAACCTATACATCGCCTAATCCTATCGACACACTAATCTACCGATATCGCCCGGTTTTGGGATCTTCAATTCCATAGTACTACTATGATTTCCCCCAATTTCTTTTAACCCTAGAACAACCGAGTATCAATCTACCGACTCATATCCAACAATTTCCCCCTAATTGATGATGCCAAAACCTCTATACTCTAATATCTATTAAAGATACCGTCCCATCGACAACAATTTCCCCCTTAAAGCATCTCGAGGAAAAACCCGATAATAGTAAATGAACTCCAAAGAAGGAGAGAAAGGCAAGATCGTAGAAACCGATGTGAGCGTGTGCCGATCACTTGGTGATCGCAGTGTAAACACAAAGTAAAAGGCCGAAAGACAATGAGTAATTGTCTAGCAAGCGTAGGAACCGATATATATATCAAGAATTACAGAGTTCCTATGCTATTACAAAAGATGAGGAGAAAAAAATCACCGCCGCCGCTTCTTGAACTTCGCGTTTCTTCTTGAAGTCGCTGGATTTTTCCTGGGGATCCAGTAATAGTATTTATACACTCTAGCTCGAATCTCCCCGGATCTCCAAGTTATCATCTCGGCCTTTCCGGGAGCAAAGCTCGACCGTAGGCGGCTTCCTCCACTTCTCTTTCTATGCCCTTAGTGCTCAAGCCAGCCCACTAGCAAGTCTCGGCGGTGGAATACGCTCTGAAAGCCGGGGCACGGAAGGTTACATTCTCGTGATTCCATGACTTGCTTCAGCCGCTCACCGAACTCAACATTAAATCTCGTAATCAACTCCTCAAAGAGCCGATCGGCCGGGCGTCAAGTGGGTAAATGCGCCATACGTAGTAGCCTTTGATAAAAGTTTCTTTCAATCTCTCCCAATGTTCATTCATATCGGCCGGCACCCACTTATCCACATGCCGAATCGGTTGTTGCTTGATGCGGGGGCCCCCGATGAACTTAGATCCTCCTCGATCCGCCTTCGATCGGGCCGCCGGTTTATCGATAGGCTTTTCATTCTCGCCGTGCCGCCCATCCTTTTCTTCTCACTGAGAGCGGCCGCTCTAGTGCCTCCCTCGTCCGAGACTCGCCCCTCGCGCCGTCGCTCCCTGTGTCGCTTTGATCTTCTCGCTATCCGCTCAGTGTAAGAGTAGATATGGGAATACTCGAGCAAAGAGCTTTGATTTCGCCGGAAGAGCCTTAGCAAATTCTTCTGGGCTTTCTTCTTTCGCTCTTCGACCGTATTAATGACCTTTCTCTTTCCTTTGCCCCCGACAGCCTTTGCCCTTAGGCTTTTTCGCGCTTCACCGCTTCCTCTAGCCGACGCTCCCGGGTCCAAACTTTGTCTTGCAGCCTCTCGGGCTATTCCCCGAGGTCGAATGCCTCTTGCTCCGCTTTTGATTTAAACTTCTTGATCGGGGAGGAAGGAGTAGTGGATTCAAGTAGCGATTTCCCTTCCCCGACCTCTCCGCGGCAGCCTTTTGAGACTCTTCTTCTTCACCGGCTCTTCAAGGAATTGAGCGATTTCGTCTATGTGCACAAACCAAGAGGAGATGGGGGGTGGCTTGTAGTGGGAAATCAAGGAGAAGGACCTCGCAGACGTACCTTCTTCTCGATTAGCTGGTCCCGCCTCCCGAGCCTCGTTCCCCCCGACCTCGCGGCCGAGGGCTCCGCCGAGGAGGGTCCCCGCCTCCCGAGCCTCGTCCCTCAAGGATCCGGACGTCGCCCGTATCCGTACGTTCATCTTTCACAATATCTTCCCCCTTTTTGGCATCGCAATATTCGCCGTGGAGGTGCGGATAGCTTTTACGTCCCGCTCCAGACAGTACGTAATCTTTGATCCGGGTAACCGTGTCATCAAAATCACCGACCAAGCTGCGTAGTTTTCCCGCCTTTCTCCCCGATCGGCTCTAGATTTCTTCAATCGAGCGGCCGACTCCTCGACGGAGTTTCAAAGCAGAGCTTGATCATTTGATTCTCGTCATTTCTTTCCGAACGGCTTTTAAGGCCTCACTGCCGCTTGATGGCCGTTTGAAGAGAGGTGGTCGCTATCTTGTTTCTCTCATCAATGAAGCCTCGAATTGTTTTCATGGCTCGAGTCACCGCTCCGAGAAAGTTTTATGCCGAGCGGCAAGCAACGCCGACTCGTGGCCGATAAACCGGCCTTTTGAGCACTTAGGGCCTCGCTCAACTATCTCCTTGAAATCCGGGCCGAGAAGCCTCTTTAGGGGTGGAGATGTCGGCGGCCAACTTACTTAGAGCTTCGTTCCGAGCCTCGGTGTACTTCTCCCATTTGAAATGAACATCTTTGGCTAGGAGTCGATTTTTCTCACCTTGGCGTTTGATAGCCCTATCGACGTAACGTGAGGACACGGAACCGACGGGTTGTATCTCGATAAGAGCCGGTTCCGAGCCTCTCGCTCGTAGAACGAGATCAATCGCTCCCCTACCGTACTTCTGAGCAAGCTTGTAGCCTCACCCGATGTGACTACGGGTGGTGTCGGGCTCTTCTCTCGGGGAGTTTGTCCCTCTCGCAGATTCTCCCCCGGTCCGCTTCCTCGGGTTTGCCATCCATCTCCTCATCTTGATCATCATTATCGCCTTTATCGAAGGTGGAGACGGGGGCGGAGCGTTTCGCCTGGAGCTCTCAAGCTCGCAAATAGAGCATCGCAGCCTCTCAAATCTTCGAAAGACGCCACATCACCGGCTCTCCGAATCCAAGCTTGGCTTGGAGCTCTTGCTCCTCCGCGCGCAGCTCATCCGGTGACCGCCGGGATTTGGCAAAGTCAATAAGAATGCCCCAAAGGCGTAAAACCTTAAGAGCATCCGAGCTCTTGTCCTTACCGCTATTTCAACCGGATCTCGCGGCTCAAGCAATTTCTCGGTATCTCTTGCCGAATCTCACCGCAAAGACGCAATGAGTGGTGTCGCTTGTTGTCCACTCAAAGCAGAGGTTCGGGTGACGGTTCCTCTCCGTCGACTCGTCCTCGTAGCCGATCACTTGGACTTTGTCCTTGATCGCCGCTCCCTCGATTCCAAAGATTCGAATCGAGTAGTTGCTCCTCTTGAATAGAAGGAGGAGCCGGCCGAATAATGGTAAGTGGCCGAGCCACCGTGACCTCAAGCAGGTCGATTCTTAGCCAACCTCCTCTTCTTCGGTACTTGGACAAGCTGGGGGGCAGGCGTACGCCGCTCTCTTCTGCTTCAAGTGGCCCCTTGCCAACGGACTTTTCTCGCTCCAAACTTTGTCATAAATTTGATGGACTTCTTGTCAAAGTACTTGGAGTCCTCAAAGGCCGAGTTCTCAACAACCGAGTTCCTTCCGAACTACGCATTCTATCGTAACGTACATCTTTGTTCCGAATAGAAGTTTACCCACACCGGCTATCCTCCTCTCGCCAACCGGGTAATGTGGTGAACTTCCGAGCCCGTGCCTTCATCTCGAGTAGTATAATACTCGGCCCAGCTCACTTCAACCCCATCGTCTATCGCCATCATCACCGAATCCTAGGTTGGGACAAGCTTGATCATATGATCCAACCGAACTTGTCGAATGTGCGATACCACGTAAGCTAGACCTCTCGTACCGAGGTAGCAACATATTCCCTGGTAAAGCCGTTTTGAACGCCACATCCTTGCGTCCACGTAATTTCCGCACATACGCATTGATCTCCTTCTCCTTGTATCCAATCTGAGAAATGCCTGAGTTGGGAAGATCGAAAGAGAGAGCTAGAGCATCTTGAATATCGAAGGTAAGAACAAACCGACTCCCACTCATCTTGATCGACTTCCTTCCGATAAGAGAAGGACGATTCCTCTCCTCCCGACGCTAGAGATTTCCAGCTGAAATAAACTTCAACCGAATTGCCGAGGGAGAAAAACACGGGGTGCTTCGAAACCAAAGATCTCCAACCCCGAACGCTCCAAAGCGCCAAACACGGGTTCAAGGAAAGAGATCTCCACTTGGCGGAAGGCCAAGGTAGGTTCAAACGTAACCCCGGAGGCTACAATCTCCTCAATGTTGTCTCGGAGTTTGAACGTTCGCCATTGAAATCTCGCAAAACAACATATTAGCACTTGAAAATAGAGTAAGTTAGTAGTTGCTAGCGCATATCCGATACATTACCGTGAAATGGAGCTTGAAAAGAGATATAGCAATGCAGCTTAGAATGAGGATGTAAGGAAGGAAACCGAATCGCTAAGAAAAAGCTCTAAGATATGAGAATGGCGAAAAGTGAGGAGTTGATAGAAGATGAAAGATTTTGTATATCGAGTTTGACCTTTAGCTCAATCGCACGGCTCAAATTCTAATCTTTCAAAATCAAGGGGCGGCTAAGATTAAATGTTATAAAAGAATGATTACAATAGCCGCCAAAAATATAGATATACGTAATAAAGCTAATGGAGAAGACATGCATTAAATGCGCAACGTAGAGCATTAATTACGCAGCGAGGAGTCCCGCCGACCTTTCCTCAAACCTTAAACATAATAAATGGTAAGGAATAAATGCTCCTAGGCAACCGAATGCAAGCGACCGACGCATTAAATGCGGCACGCTTCGAACAAATTAAGTAACGATACTACGCAAACCTCTTCACCGAACTTATCACCGGTTACCATCATTTATCGGAGGATGGTTGTGCCGACGACCATGTTCTCCCTTGTGTACGTCAAAGCGCATCTCCCAACCGAGTCACCGTACTCAAGTTTTCTCGACCCGTCATGCCGATTCCATACCGATACACATTGTTGTTAAGTATATTATTATCGTAGTCGGCTTCTACCGACTTGTCTCGCAGGGATCTAGCGCACCTAGCTCAACCGATAGTTCTCTCGAACCTCGCTCTCGCCTAGTGGTTTGGCCAGCATATCTGCTCTCTTGCTTGTCGGGCATGGGATTTTCTCCATCCCGATGTCCTTCTTTTCGACATGGTCTCCGATGAAGTGGTGTCGATGTCCACGTGCTTGCATCTCGGTATGTAGAACTGGGTTCTCGAAGTTATAGCTATCAGACCGGTGGAGTCACGTAGACGGGCACTTCATCCCGAAGTTATACCATAATCTCTCAATTGTTGTCGAAGCCAAAGGATCTCGGGCACAAAGAACTTCCCCGCAGCCATGTACTCGCCTTCGCAGAGCGGACGTAGCTACCGAGTGCCGTTTCTTTGAAAACCACGATATCGCCTTGCCGCCTAGGAACCGACATGTTCCGGAAGTTGATTTTCGATCTATCCTACATCCCGCGTAATCGCATCGAATAACCCGTCGCATTAGATTATCATCGCCAGGATACCATAACCCACCTCGTGTGTTCCTCTTAGATATCGCAGAACTTCTTCGCCGAGTCTAGATGACTTCGCTTGGGATTCGCCCCGAAATCTTGCGCATACACCTACAAAGATAAGTTATGTCAGTCGGCTAGCCGTTAAATAAAGTAAAGAACCAATAATAGCTCTATAATCGCAGAGTTAACGTAAGCTCCTCTTTGTCTAGATCGATTTTAAAGTTCGTGGTTCACGGGGATCTTGACCGGTTTGTCCGGAATCACACCAAACCTTTTGAGAAGATCTCGAGTGTATTTCGCTTGATTGATGAAGATTCCTTCACCGATTGTTTTACTTGAAATCCAAGGAAATAATTCATCTCTCCCATCACGGACATCTCGAATTTCTCCTTCATCATCTTCTCGAACCGCCGACATATAACTTCGTTTCTCGCAGCCGAAAATGATGTCGTCCACATAGATTTGCACCAATAGAATGTCATCTTCTCGACTTTATGCGCGAATAGGGTGCGATCTACCGTCCCCTTTTGAAAACCTTTCTCAAGTAGAAAGTCTCGATAGGGTATCATACCAAGCCCCGGGTGCTTGTTTTAACCCATACGTAGCTTTCCTAAGTCTCGTACACTCGACGTCCCCGCCGAAAGCCGGGCGGTTGTTCCACGTAGACTTCTTCCTTCGCACGCCGTTCGTAAAAGCCGACTTCACATCCATCTCGATATACCTTAAATCTCCCGATGTGTCGCATAAGCTAGGAAAAGACGAATGGCTTCCAATCCGGCGACCGGAGCAAATGTTTCATCAAAGTCAATTCCTCTCGCCCGACCGTATCCTTTAGCAACTAGTCGAGCTTTATTTCCGACAACGACGTTGTTTTCATCTCGCTTGTTCTTGAAGACCCACTTAGTTCCAATCACGTGCCGATGTCTCCAGTTCCGTCGACAAGCTCCCAAACTTCATTTCCGACGAACCGGTTCAGCTCTTTCTTGCATAGCAACGACCCGGGCCAAGATCTTTAAGTGCGTCCTCTATCGACCGAGGTTCTTCTCAGAGACGTAAAACAAGAGTAAAGTGAGCTTTCTCCTCGAATTAATCTTGATCTCGCCCTTATAGTTGCCGATGGATCTCCAATGATAAGATCTCGAAGAATGAGCATCGAGCCACGAACGCCCGAGTCGGGCTTCTTCTTCTCGATACCACTTCGCACGCCCGCAGGTGTATTAGGCATTTCAAGTAGTACCGTTTTGTGACCGTAGTAATTCAAGAAGAAGGTTAGGATCTACCGAGCTTCTGTGTTCGGGCATTCACTCAGAACATTAATGGTTCCCCCCCGAGTTTATATTCTCGCAGAGGTCTCGCCACCACAGGGGCTTCCTCATCGACCGAAGTTACCCGTTGTTGATTCTCGCTCGATAGAATCAACTAGGTTAGCTACATCGCTTGTCGGGCCGAGTCCGAATTTCTTCATCTTCCGACTCATCATCCCAACAATGCCGGATCTTTTCGCCTTTGTCATTTAGTTCGAGATCCCGTAGCTTGCCGCCGACATCCTCGCACTTCGACTTTGTATCTTTCCCCGTTCTCGCAACAAATTCATCAAAAACAACATGAGGGCTTTCCTCCACGCAAAGAGTTCGATAGTTAAAAACTCAAGGCTTTATCGACTCGGGAGTATCCTAAGAATACTCCTTGATCGATTTGCTATCAAAGACCTTCAACCGATCTTTCCCATTGTTGTGGATAAAGCAAGGACAACCGAAAACATGAAAATGAGAAATAGAAGGAATTCTCCCTTTCCACAGCTCGTACGGGCGTCTTCACGTGTTGCCGTGCCGTAGTGATCGATTCCCGAGTGTAACAAAGCGGTGCCGAGTAGCATCAGCCCAAAACTTTGAGGGTAGTCCGGAACTGCGAGGAGCGTTCTTGCCGCTTCTTTGAGAGTTCTCGTTCTTACGTCAAAGCAAGTCCGTCTCGCCGAGGGGTGCGCGCACCGATGCCTCGTGCCGAATTCCCTCTTTATCGCAATATGCCTTAACTACCGAGTTTAGAAACTCGTTCCTCCGTCTCGAGCGTATCTTCTTAATCTTGATGTTCTTTTCCACACCGAAGTTTCTTCAAGAGATTAGGTAACTCGGCCCCGAACATCGATTTGTCATGGCGTGAAGATGACCCAAGTATAGTCTCGAGAAGTCGTCTATGACGACGAGGGCATACTTCTCGCCTCTTATAGTCACCGGAGAGACCGGCCCGAATAAGTCCATGTGAAGTACCAAGGATTCCATCAGCTGAAGGTGACGGAATAGGGGGATTGCTACTCTTTGTTTGCTTTCCCTTCGTGCACGCTTCACAATTTCTCGCCTTTGATAAACGATTCGTCAAGGCGCCCTCCGACTTTAGAGTTCTTGACAAGCTTGTTCATGGTCTTGAAGTTCAAAGTGGCCGAGTCTCTCGTGCCATAGCCACCCGACTTGTTACCCGATTTAGTCTCGTGCGAGCAAGCAAGCCTCGTGTTCTCAGGGTATTCCAGCTTGCAACATAGATGTTCTTCCTCCGCGAACCCGATAACACCGTTTTCCCCGTAGATTTGTCAACAATATCACGTAAAACCAAGCCAAAGATTACTCGTTAAGATTATCACGCACTGACCGACCGAAAGGGAGATTATGTTGAAGTCCTTCAACATATGTTACTCTTGGAACCGTGGCAGCCCCAATGTTCGCCGCTCCGTATCCCCTTGTGTAGCCTTTGGAATTGTCACCGACTCCACCTCGGGACCATCTTCTTGTACGTAGTTGGTCGCCAGGCTCTTCCCGGTAGGTCATGTGTCTCGAGCACCGCCGTCCACTATCCACGGGTCCTTACGCACCCGCAAAACAGTAGGCATTTTTAGGTACCCTTTGGTTCGCTTGGGTCCTTACAAAGTTAGCGGGTGATTTCGAACCCGGATCTCGTCTCTGACCTTAGAAGTTCCGCACTTCTTCTTCCGAACCTTATCGCCTTTCTTCTCCACAGACTTGGAGATACCGACTTTCGCTGATAATTTTGGGGTTCAGGAGCTCTCTTCTTCTCGAGTCTTAGCGCTTCTCCCGACCCCCGGGCTCATAGTAGTACGAGCCGCACCGAGCCGGGTGCTCATACAAAGGGCTCCTTGTACCGTTCCGCCCATCCGACCTTCTTGATTCCCCCCCGAATTTGATCGCGGTGTCCCGGGGCCGGAACCTTTGGTCACCGCTTGTTGCTACTCTGCCGAGGTGTAATTATTTTCTCGCTTGTTTTTCGCCCGAGGTGTGGTGTCGCAGCCTTGCACCTTTCCTCCGACGAACCTATCGCCCGTGGTTGCCGAGCTTTCGGAGGTAGAAGCTTCGTGGGTATAGCCTAGACCTTCTTTCACGTAAGTCGACCGTTGAGCTCTAAGCACGCTTTCAAGCTTCTCCTTAGCTCCCGTGTATTGTTCACCATCAATCCTCTCCGCACTTCGCCACTCCTTCCGAGTAAGTCATAGTCATTCCCGCACGTCCGTGAGCTTCCGACCGAGCTTGGCTATTTCAGCCTCTTTCTCGAACTGTCCTCTGGTCGAACCGAGATCTCGAGTCTCTTGAAGCCGAGACTTAGTCATGAGAGATTCAATCTCTTCCTCGAGTCTCGCAACTAGATCCACCGACTCAGCAGAGACCCGACAATCGAAGAAAGTCTCCGATTCTCGCCCTTTACCCCGCTCAAGTTCCCCGGATGGTTCTCGCCGAACTCTCTCGCCACCGAACCGCTCCTCTAACAGTCGTCGTAGCTTGTACCACATCTAGAGGATCATCTCGTGACCGAGCACGTGTCTTGTGTGCCGTGTGAAGAAGAGGTAATAATGCGTTTAGAATTTACCTCACCTCTTTCTCCGCCATCGACAGCATTCGGCCGACTCATCATGAACCGTCTTTGCGACTCTCAACCGCGACGTAACGCGGCTTCGTCTTCGTAAGAATACATGAACGTATCCTCCTCAACCGAGTTATCTGGATATCTCTCCCGGCTATATGGCTCGCCGTCTCTCGGCGAACTTCTTTCTCCCCGGCTCGCCGTTCTCGCTCTTTGAGCACCGAGAGTTCGGGACAATCGTACCGATAGTGTCCCTCCTTCTTGCAAGCTTGTAGCAGTGTAGATGTTCTCCCGCTCTTACCAACCGAGTCTTTAGACGGACCGGCAAAGCAGACTCCGATTTCCCGCATTCAGCAGGAAGGATTAGATTCTTCTTTCTTATGATAGTCTTTCTTACCCGAGGAAGAATCTCGGTTGTATTTCCTCGCCTTTCCGACTCTCTCCTTTTCCCTCTCGATATTTGAGAGCCATCGCGCTAGCCGATCGTGGCCCGAAGTCTCGTAAGACTTTGCTACCGATGTGGCCACAGCCTTGCTTGAGGAAATAGGCTTGGCTCCGTATTGCCGACCGTCGCCTTGAAGGCGTGGTCGAACCGTGTGTCACCGGAGCGCTTAAGCACTTTTGGGGTAGGCTATGCTCGAACTCCTCCGATTTTAATTCCGAAAATATAACATCGGGAGTTAGAGCATTTAGATCGTAGCGACGTAAATAAGTAGCAAATGGAAGCCACTTCGTCTGGGCAACGCTCTCAAGATCTTGGTGTTCATCTCCTTGTTGGTGAACGACCTCCCCAACCCATTGATAACATCGACTTGATTGGTGAATCCGACACTCACCGCCAACGGTTTCGCAGGCTCCGCTGCAAAGGCGTGCCGAACTTCCGAAGCTCTAGCTCGAGCTTGTTCTCTTTGATCTCGAGGGGTTCCATGGCTCAAGATGCCCAAGGCGTCCCATAGCTCTTTCGCCGTTTTGCAATCTTGTACCCTTCCGAGATGTGAGTCACCGAGCGTAGCCGGCATGGGCATTACGTGCAACTCGGCCAAGGTTGTGCAACTTCTTTTCTTCAAGCGTGAAGGCAGCATTTGTCTTTGGGAACCTTAGCACCCGCTTGTGCTCCCACGCCTCCTCCAAAGAAGAATACTACGCCGCCGATCATGGGAATGATCGGCCCCGACTCTAGGACATCTCGACATGCCGTCGTGGAGTGACGTTAGGTGTGCCTCCATACGTACGCGCCATACCGTGTAGTTCTCTATTGAGAACATCGGCACCATCCTAATACCTCGACATATCGACATTGTAAGAGTAAGAGTATAAGGATGCCGAGAAGATGCTTATGCAAAGGAAAACGGTTTTCGTGATCGGCCGAGAGGACCAAGATTTCGTAACCGGCGATCGCTGAACACCGAAAGCTCGATACCAATTGTTGGTCCGAGACGAAAAGTCGTGTGTAGAGGGGGGGGTGAATACACCCGAGCTCGTTTCTTTTTCTCAAGAAGGTCACCAAGCCGATGTTTGCAAATCGATGAACAGCGCCAAGTAAGCCTTCGATCACTGGGGTCAAAGCGAGTCCGCCTTCGAGCTCTTCTACCGACCGACGCCGCATACGAAACTCACGCCTGAGACCGTAGTGCGGATAAGTGTTAGGCCCGTAGTCGCCTCTTTTGAAAACGCGCTTTTGCAAGTTAAACCTTTCGGCCGCGCACTTTATAAAATGCGTTTTATGCAAACTTATGATTTTCAAGTCGGCTGAATGCAATGCAATAAAACAAGAAATGAACACAAGCGATTTAACGTGGTTCGGATACGCAAGATCCTACGTCCACGGTCCCGAACAAGGCAGAGAACTTGTTGATTATTCTCGAGCAAGCCTCGCAGGGATACCGTGCACCGGATGCTCCTCTAAGTTATAGTCCTTAGCGACTTTACAATCCAAACCTAAGTTTAGAAGGGAGGGAATATTCTCCAACCGAGAAGGAGTTCTTACAACAAGAACAATTCACTAAATGTGAACTCCTTCGGATCTAAGCTATGAATCTAGCAATGAGCTTAGTCTAGAGAAGATAGGGATCAAAGTGCTCTAGAGAGATGAACTACAAGAAGTGTTCTATGAAAACTAGTTCGCCTCTCGGATAAGCTTGAAGCGTTCTGGAGCGTTGTGAGTTTTAATGATTTCCCTTGATTTCGCGTATATTCCTCTTCTTGAAATCTTCAAATCCTTCTCTATTTATAGTTGTGAGTTGTGACATATGTCCGTTGGAGACGACGATGCCACGTGTCACAAGCGTCCAAAGAAAACGGCCACTATTCAACTTTGTTGCAAAGCAGGCGCTTAACGCACCGTTCATGAGAGCAAACTTTTACCGTGTAGAGTAGGTAAGCGTTGTCGGCTTCTCATTGGGTCGAGGTTTGTAGTTGGTGAGTGTCGAGCCGACCGTTCAAACTACCTCGTATGCCTTCTCGCCGAACATTTGAAGGGACTTTAAGTGCCGGGTCGCTCGTCTGACACGACTTCGAAAGTCTCTGCCTTCTTCTGGCCGAGTCGTCCCGACCGATAAAGTGAGCTTCGATAGTCGGGCTGGTCGATCGCGAAGGTATACCGCCTGCACCGGTTCTTCTACCGACGACCATCGCCTTGTAGAGAATGCTTCTACCGAGGTCCGGGCCACCGATGCGGGATCTTCAACCGAGTTTGATATCACCGCCGACGAAGAATGCAAGCGATTACACCGACGACGCGGGTTCTCGAAAAGTATCTTCACCAAGATCGCTTCAACAACTACCCCTTACAGACTTAGACAAAAATAATAAGCATTACATCACGTCTAACCTATACATCGCCTAATCCTATCGACACACTAATCTACCGATATCGCCCGGTTTTGGGATCTTCAATTCCATAGTACTACTATGATTTCCCCCAATTTCTTTTAACCCTAGAACAACCGAGTATCAATCTACCGACTCATATCCAACAACAATCAACTGCAATTGAATCGCTCAATCGAATTCAATTTCTGGATCCCCAAAATCTACACCTCTCATCCACCGACAAGCTCGTCAGCTATGACAAAATTCTGTCCTTCGACAATGAAAAACCTGCCCAACTAATGAATTCCAAAATCAACAACGCGAGCATGAACAAGCAGCTAATCGAATTACTCGCCACCGCGCCGAAGATCAAGAGGAATACATAAAAAACCGAACGCAAAGTTGCTCTGGCAATTTCGATGAAGCAGCAACTCCAATCACATAATGGTGGATTGCTCCGATAGAGGAGGATGAAGCCTTTTTTTTAGCTAATTATATATTGGGTCGTCCCCACATGGGGATGACCCCTAAATAGTTTTTGCATAAAAAAAATATGTGTATATAATATATTGAACATATATGAATCATTTAATATGCTATAAATTTTATAAACAATATTTTCTTTACCATATAAAATATTTATAAGATAGTCTTGGGTGCATCAGGATGTAGATGCATATCGGTCTAATCCAAGATCAAATAATAGAAACCCTAACTCTGTCAGCCTATGAGTATCCTTATTTGATTCCTGCTGAGAAAGCAGAATAGTGGACGTAGAATCTTGTGAATCCGAACCACTAATTAATGTTATGAAAGGTTTGATGACCTTCAACGATTTTGCACTATTTTTAACAAAGAAGATAAATATCTAACATTAATTATTACAATTAAGACTAGCTTTACCAGTCTCAAGATAATGATATACTAAAATAATAATTGCAAATATAGGGATTATGATTGTTCTAGGGATAGAGGACCTGATTAATATTTCGAGAAGTATATACATGTATTTCAAGATGTGTCCTAGAAAACTCATTTGTATAGAGGTTTCGGTGCAAATGGAGTTTTGAAAATGGGAATTTGCAATGGGTGAGCGGGAGAGAGAAAGAGAGAAGCATTAATGGAGAGAGAAGTACTTCTCATATCTTCCAAACCAAACATTAAGCAAGACGATAAGTTCATCACATCACAATATGTTAATAATTTTTCTAATTATTTATGCAGCTAAATTTCGTCCGACAATCTTTATTTTAAGGACAAATGGAGAAGAACAAAACCTCAATTTAACGAACACAATATTTTTTAATCCCTACATACCAACTGACTTGTTTGGTTTCGTTTTGGCGTGGTTATTTATACGGGTTGATTTTATATATTAAAAGTAAGAAACCCATTTAATTAAATAATTGTTTAGAATTGGTATGTGTGGTAAAGATGTGGGACTCCATATAGATATTTAATTGTTTAAAGGTTATTTGAGTTGGTAAAAGTGTGGACAAGTAGATAAGTGAGATGGGACAACCTCAAATGTGGACAAGTCGGGCGGGACGGAGAGAGTATATATATTCGTAGGTGTTTGTAGGAGGAGATTCAAATGTGAACATGCTCTAATTGTGTGAACATGTGAATACTACACTTAGACAAATGTACTGTACTTTATAGATAATAATATTACACTTGAAGTACTGCACTTTCAAAATGATCTTACTGCAGTTAAGGGAAATTTTATTAATCTAACAAGTAAGTGTAGTATCTTTGCCTTGAAAGTGCGGTAAATTGGTTTTGAAAGTGCAGTGCTTACACGTTCACACAATAAGGACTATTCACATAGGAATCACTTCACGTGTTTGTATATGTAAACCATATTATCTTGTTTAATTTATTTTTTATTAATAGGTTTCTAAATATAAATTCGCAACATTTAACGTAGTCTAATATTTTTGAAAAATATTAGTGGAGAAATTAAACATAAGAAAGAAAATACATCAATACTTGCAAGGAGAAATTATCCGAAACACTGACAATATAAGTCCCGATAACAATGGGAACTTCTGAAGTTGGTTTTTAGAATTTTGATGCATGCATCCTTGCAAGGTTTTTCAGTGCATGGATTGATAGCGATGGTCAAATATCCTTCAACTTCTTGAGGAGATGTCGCCACGAACATCATCAAAGCCGCAATAACTACTATACTCACCGGCCATTTCTTCCTCAAACAAATTGAAGACTTCGATGTATGTACATGAATCGAAATTGTGTCATTTTCATCGTCATTTATAGATGTTTTCGATCTCATGAATCTTGATCCGAATCTCATATTTAAGTGATTTTGATTTGATTTTGAAGAGTTTATGGTGGATTAATGTCAATATCTGCATGTAATTAATATGGCACGGAATGCATGGGATTTTATTTTTAGGGAAGAGATTAGGAAAATTATTTAAAATATCTGTTTCTATACCGTTTTCTTGTTTCGTAATCTCATGAATATAAATATATAAAATATAGTGAATTTAAAATTGAGATATATTTCTGCAGAAACTTATAAAGATTATGAAAAGTATTTAAAATATTTGCTTTTTCTATACCATTTTCTTGTTTCGTTATCTCATGAATATAAATATATAATATCGTGAATTTAAAGTTCAGATATATTTCTACAGAAACTTATAAAGATAAAAGAAAATCTATTTGAATAATTAATGTATCATTTAATGGTAGTTTGACTCGACACATCTATTTTGTATTTAAGAAACCTTTACAATTTAAATCAAGCTTACATAAAGACTAATATTTACTATAAGCAAAAAATGTATCAAAGTGTAATAAAATATAAAAATATAAAATATGATGGTAAAGGATATGGGTTCAAACCCATTAAAGTTGTCATGTACGAGTTTACCATCTACAAATGAAATATAATAGTTGCGGGTTCGCCATCTAAAAAACAACACCATAAAAAAATCAAAAAGTGAAAACGGACCAAATAATCAAGTACCCCGAAATGTATATATTAAATAAAATGTACAATAAATAATATTATCGTTACAAAATTAATACCGCTTGCTCAACATGCTAAATTAAAATAAATGATCTATTGTTT
Source organism: Lavandula angustifolia (assembly GCA_028984105.1). Classification (NCBI taxonomy): domain Eukaryota; kingdom Viridiplantae; phylum Streptophyta; class Magnoliopsida; order Lamiales; family Lamiaceae; genus Lavandula; species Lavandula angustifolia. The sequence goes on from CM054822.1 coordinate 11,693,745, forward strand.
CCTTAGAAAAAAGTATTCAATATGAAATATAGAGGTGGTGTTTTGTTTGGTCGTCCCTGGGTGGGGACTAATCGGGTTTGATTGGATTCGTTGCCCAAATTCCGAATGTTGACCCAACTATTCATGAATAATTGATATTTCCTAATACTTTTATTAAAAATAAGTGATACATTTGTTAATAATAAGTGATACTTTTATTCACAACAAGTGATACATTTAAAATAAGTGATGTTTCTATTAAGAACAAAATATACAATTGATCAAAAAAGTGATACTTCATAATAAATGATACATTTGTTAATAACAAGTGCTACATTGAGAATAATTAATACTTTATCGTGTCAAGTAGTACCTTTATTAAGAACAAATAGAACTTTTAATCATAACAAGTAAAATTTTTATCAAGAACAATTATTATTTTTATACACATAAAATGGTACTTTTATTTCAAACAATTGATACTTTGTTTATATCAATAACTAAAATCTCTACACAAATATCTTCCCGTTCTCCGCTCCTTTTGACTTTCAAAATCACTTTACTATATACGCATTAAGTGTTCTTATATACACCTCCTACTCTCTCTAAGTTTCGCCATGACAGTGGAGGTGTGCTCGGAAATTACCCCAGTTGTCAACTCTAGAAACTCATTCTCTCACAATCTCAAAGAATTAAACTTCATCCAAATCGAAATCCACAATCAACTGCAGTTGAATCGCTCAATCGAATTCAATTTCTGGATGCCCCAAAATCTACACCTCTCATCCACCGACAAGCTCGTCAGCTATGACAAAATTCTGTCCGTCAACAATGAAAAACCCGCCCAACTAACGAATTCAAAAATCAACAACGCGAGCATGAACAAGCAGCTAATTGAGTTCCTCGTCACTGCCGCCGAAGATGAAGAGGAATACGTAGAAAAACCGAACGCAAAGTCGCTCTGGCAGTTTCGACGAAGCAGCAGCTCCAATCACTTAATGGTGGATTGCTCCGATAGAGGAGGATGAAGCCTTTTTTTTTGGCTAATTATATATTGGGTCGTCCCCACATGGGGATGACCACTAAATAGTTTTTGCATAAAAAATATGTGTATATAATATATTGAACATATATGAATCATTAAATAATTTATATATTTTATAAATAATATTTTCTTTACCATATAAAATATGTATAAGATAGTCTTGGGTGCATCAAGATGTAGATGCATATCGGTCTAATCCAAGATCAAATAATAGAAACCCTCACTCTGTCAGCCTATGAGTATCCTTATTTGATTCCTGCAGAGAAAGCAGAATAGTGGACGTAGAATCTTGTGAATCCGAACTACTAATTAATGTTATGAAAGGTTTGATGACCTTCAACGGTTTTGCACTATTTTTAACAAAGAAGATAAATATCTAACATTAATTATTGCAATTAAGACTAGCCTTTACCAGTCTCAAGATAATGATATACTAAAATAATAATTGCAAATATAGGGATTATGATTGTTCTAGGGATAGAGGACCTGATTAATATTTCGAGAAGTATATACATGTATTTCAAGATGTGCCCTAGAAAACACATTTGTATAGAGGTTTCGGTGCAGTGGAGTTTTGAAAATGGGAATTTGCAGAGGGTGAGAGGGAGCGAGAAAGAGAGAAGCATTAATGGAGAGAGAAGTACTTCTCATATCTTCCAAACCAAACATTAAGCAAGACATAAGTTCATCACATCACAGTATGTTAATAATTTTTCTAATTATTTATGCAGCTAAATTTCATCCAACAATCTTTATTTTAAGGACGAATGGAGAAGAACAAAACCTCACTTTAATGAACCCAATATTTTTTACTCCCTCCATCCCAACTGACTTGTTCGGTTTCTTTTTGGCGTGGTTATTTATACGGGTTGATTTTAAATATTAAAAGTAAGAAACCCATATAATTAAATAATTGTTTAGAATAGGTATGTGTGGTAAAGGTGTGGGACTCCATATAGATATTTAATTGTTTAAAAATTATATTAGTTGGTAAAACTGTGAGACCATTTTCTTATATATAAAGTTGATAAGTGAGATGGGACAACCTCAAAAGGAAATGTGGACAAGTCGGGCGGGACGGAGAGAGTGTATATATTCGTAGGTGTTTGTAGGAGGAGATTCAAATGTGAACATGCTCTAATTGTGTGAACGTGTGAATACTGCACTTAGACAAATGTATTGTACTTTATAGATAATAATATTACACTTGAAGTACTGCACTTTCAAAATGATCTTACCCCAGTTAAGGGACATTTTATTAATCTAACAAGTAAGTGTAGTATCTTTGTGTTGAAAGTGCAAAGAAATTGGTTTTGAAAGTGCAAGCTGTTTACACGTTCACACAATAAGGACTGCTCACATAGGAATCACTTCACGCTTTTGTATATGTAAACCATATTATCTTGTTTAATTTATTTTTTATTAAAAGGTTTCTGAAAATAAATTCGCAACTTTTAACGTAGTTTAATATTTTTGAAAATATTATTGGAGAAATTAAACATCACAAAGAAAATACATCAATACTAGCAAGGAGAAATTATCCAAAACACTGACAATATAAGTCCCGGTAACAATGGGAACTTCTGAAGTTGGTTTTTAGAATTTTGATGCATGCATCCTTGCAAGGTTTTTCAGTGCATGGATTGATAGCGATGGTCAAATATCCTTCAACTTCTTGAGGAGATGTCATCACGAACATCATCAAAGCCGCAATAACTACTATACTCGGCGCCATTTCTTCCTCAAACAAATTGAAGACTTCGATGTGGGTACATGAATTGAAATTGTGTCATTTTCATCGTCATTTATAGATGTTTTCGATCTCATGAATCTTGATCTGAATCTCATATTTAAGTGATTTTGATTTGATTTTGAAGAGATTATGGAGGATTAATGTCAATATCTGCATGAAATTAATATGGCACGGAATGCATGGGATTTTATTTTTAGGGAAGAGATTATGAAAATTATTTAAAATATTTGATTTTTCTATACCATTTTCTTGTTTCGTTATCTCATGAATATAAATATATAATATCGTGAATTTAAAGTTGAGATATATTTCTGCAGAAACTTATAAAGATCAAAGAAAATTTATTTGAATAATTAATGTATCATTTAATGGTAGTTTGACCGACACATCTATTTTGTATTTAAGAATCATTTACAATTTAAATCAAGCGTTACATAAAGACTAATATTTACTATAAGCAAAAAAATGTATCAAAGTGTAATCAGATGTAAAAAAAATAAAATATGATGGTAAAGGATATGGGTTCAAACCCATTAAAGTTGTCATGTATGAGTTTACCATCTACACATGAAATATAATAGTTGCGGGTTCGTCATCATAAAAAACCACACCATAAAAAAAAAAAAAAAAAAAAAAAACTCGACCAAATAATCAAGTACCCCGAAATGTATATATTAAATAAAATGTACAATAAATAATATTATCGTTACAAAATTAATACTGCTTCCACAACATGCTAAATTAAAATAAATGATCTATTGTTTCCTTAGAAAAAGTATTCAATATGAAATATAGAGGTGGTCTTTTGTCTGGTCGTCCCTAGGTGGGGACTAATCGAGTTTGATTGGATTCGTTGCCCAAATTCTGAATGTTGACCCTACTATTCATGAATAATTGATATTTCCTTATATTTTTATTAAAAATAAGTGATACCTTTGTTAATAATAAGTGATACTTTTATTCACAACAAGTGATACATTTAAAATAAGTGATATTTCTTTTAAGAACAAAATATACAATTGATCAAAAAAAGTGATACTTCATAATAAGTGATACATTTGTTAATAACAAGTGCTACATTGAGAATAATTAATACTTTATCGTGTCAAGTGGTACTTTTATTAAGAACAAATATAACTTTTAATCATAACAAGTAAAATTATTATCAAGAACAATTATTATTTTTATACATATAAAGTGGTACTTTTATTTCAAACAATTGATACTTTTGTTTATATCAATAACTAAAAACCTCTACACAAATATCTTCCCTTTCTCCCCTCCTTTTGACTTTCAAAATCACTTTACTATATACGCATTAAGTGTTCTTATATACACCTCTTACTATCTCTAAGTTCCGCCATGACCGTGGAGGTGTGCTCGGAAATTACCCCAGTTGTCAACTCTAGAAACTCATTCTCTCACAATCTCAAAGAATTACACTTCATCCAAATCGAAATCCACAATCAACTACAATTGAATCGCTCAATCGAATTCAATTTCTGGATCCCCCAAAATCTACACCTCTCCTCCACCGACAAGCACGCCGCCTATGACAAAATTATGTCCGTCGACAATGAAAAACCCACCCAACTAACGAATTCCAAAATCAACAACGCGAGCATGAACAAGCTGCTAATTGAGTTCCTCGTCACTGCCGCCGAAGATGAAGAGGAATACGTAGAAAAACCGAACGCAAAGTCGCTCTAGCAGTTTCGACGAAGCAGCAGCTCCAATCACTTAATGGTGGATTGCTCCGATAGAGGAGGATGAAGCCTTTTTTTTGGCTAATTATATATTGGGTTGTCCCCACATGGGGATGACCCCTAAATAGTTTTTACATAAAAAAATATGTGTATATAATATATTGAACATATATGAATCATTAAATAATTTATAAATTTTATAAATAATATTTTCTTTACCATATAAAATATGTATAAGATAGTCTTGGGTGCATCAAGATGTAGATGCATATCGGTCTAATCCAAGATCAAATAATAGAAACCCTAACTCTGTCAGCCTATGAGTATCCTTATTTGATTCCTGCTGAGAAAGCAGAATAGTGGACGTGGAATCTTGTGAATCTTAACCACTAATTAAGGTTATGAAAGGTTTGATGACCTTCAACGGTTTTGCACTATTTTTAACAAAGACGATAAATATCTAACATTAATTATTGCAATTAAGACTAGCCTTTACCAGTCTCAAGATAATGATATACTAAAATAATAATTGCAAGTATAGGGATTATGATTGTGGTAGGGATAGAGGACCTGATTAATATTTCGAGAAGTATATACATGTATTTCAAGATGTGCCCTAGAAAACACATTTGTATAGAGGTTTCGGTGCAGTGGAGTTTTGAAAATGGGAATTTGCAGAGGGTGAGAGGGAGAGAGAAAGAGAGAAGCAATAATGGAGAGAGAAGTACTTCTCATATCTTCCAAACCAAACATTAAGCAAGGCATAAGTTCATCACATCACAGTATGTTAATAATTTTTCTAATTATTTATGCAGCTAAATTTCATCCGACAATCTTTATTTTAAGGACGAATGGAGAAGAACAAAACCTCACTTTAACGAACACAATATTTTTTACTCCCTCCATCCCAACTGACTTGTTCGGTTTCTTTTTGGCGTGGTTATTTATACGGGTTGATTTTAAATATTAAAAGTAAGAAACCCATATAATTAAATAATTGTTTAGAATTGGTATGTGTGGTAAAGGTGTGGGACTCCATATAGATATTTAATTGTTTAAAAATTATATTAGTTGGTAAAACTGTGAGACCATTTTCTTATATATAAAGTTGATAAGTGAGATGGGACAACCTCAAAAGGAAATGTGGACAAGTCAGGGGGACGGAGAGAGTGTATATATTCGTAGGTGTTTGTAGGAGGAGATTCAAATGTGAACATGCTCTAATTGTGTGAACGTGTGAATACTGCACTTAGACAAATGTATTGTACTTTATAGATAATAATATTACACTTGAAGTACTGCACTTTCAAAATGATCTTACCCCAGTTAAGGGACATTTTATTAATCTAACAAGTGTAGTATCTTTGTGTTGAAAGTGCAAGAAATTGGTTTTGAAAGTGCAAAGGTTTACACGTTCACACAATAAGGACCGCTCACATAGGAATCACTTCACGCTTTTTGTATATGTAAACCATATTATCTTGTTTAATTTATTTTTTTTAAAAGGTTTCTGAAAATAAATTCGCAACTTTTAACGTAGTTTAATATTTTTGAAAATATTATTGGAGAAATTAAACATCAGAAAGAAAATACATCAATACTAGCAAGGAGAAATTATCCGAAACACTGACAATATAAGTCCCGGTAACAATGGGAACTTCTGAAGTTGGTTTTTAGAATTTTGATGCATGCATCCTTGCAAGGTTTTTCAAAGGCATGGATTGATAGCGATGGTCAAATATCCTTCAACTTCTTGAGGAGATGTCATCACGAACATCATCAAAGCCGCAATAACTACTATACTCGCCGCCATTTCTTCCTCAAACAAATTGAAGACTTCGATGTGGGTACATGAATTGAAATTGTGTCATTTTCATCGTCATTTATAGATGTTTTCGATCTCATGAATCTTGATCTGAATCTCATATTTAAGTGATTTTGATTTGATTTTGAAGAGTTTATGGAGGATTAACGTCAATATCTGCATGAAATTAATATGGCACGGAATGCATGGGATTTTATTTTTAGGGAAGAGATTATGAAAATTATTTAAAATATTTGATTTTTCTATACCATTTTCTTGTTTCGTTATCTCATGAATATAAATATATAATATCGTGAATTTAAAGTTGAGATATATTTCTGCAGAAACTTATAAAGATCAAAGAAAATTTATTTGAATAATTAATGTATCATCTAATGGTAGTTTGACCGACACATCTATTTTGTATTTAAGAATCATTTACAATTTAAATCAAGCGTTACAGCACTAATATTTACTATAAGCAAAAAAATGTATCAAAGTGTAATCAGATGTAAAAAAAATAAAATATGATGGTAAAGGATATGGGTTCAAACCCATTAAAGTTGTCATGTATGAGTTTACCATCTACACATGAAATATAATAGTTGCGGGTTCGTCATCATAAAAAACCACACCATAAAAAAAAAAAAAAAATAAAAAAGTGAAAACTGACCAAATAACTGTTACCCTGAAATGTATATATTAAATAAAATGTACAATAAATAATATTATAGTTACAAAATTAATACTGCTTCCTCAACATGCTAAATTAAAATAAATGATCTATTGTTTCCTTAGAAAAAGTATTCAATATGAAATATAGAGGTGGTCTTTTGTCTGGTCGTCCCTAGGTGGGGACTAATCGGGTTTGATTGGACTATTCATGAATAATTGATATTTCCTTATATTTTTATTAAAAATAAGTGATACATTTGTTAATAATAAGTGATACTTTTATTCACAACAAGTGATACATTTAAAATAAGTGATATTTCATTTAAGAACAAAATATACAATTGATCAAAAAAAGTGATACTTCATAATAAGTGATACATTTGTTAATAACAAGTGCTACATTGAGAATAATTAATACTTTATCGTGTCAAGTGGTACTTTTATTAAGAACAAATATAACTTTTAATCATAACAAGTAAAATTATTATCAAGAACAATTATTATTTTTATACACATAAAGTGGTACTTTTATTTCAAACAATTGATACTTTTGTTTATATCAATAACTAAAAACCTCTACACAAATATCTTCCCTTTCTCCCCTCCTTTTGACTTTCAAAATCACTTTACTATATACGCATTAAGTGTTCTTATATACACCTCTTACTATCTCTAAATTCCGCCATGACCGTGGAGGTGTGCTCGGAAATTACCCCAGTTGTCAACTCTAGAAACTCATTCTCTCACAATCTCAAAGAGTTAAACTTCATCCAAATCGAAATCCACAATCAACTACAATTGAATCGCTCAATCGAATTCAATTCTCCGGATCCCCCAAAATCTACACCTCTCCTCCACCGACAAGCACGCCGCCTATGGCAAAATTCTCGTCCGTCGACAATGAAAAACCCACCCAACTAACGAATTCCAAAATCAACAACGCGAGCATGAACAAGCTGCTAATTGAGTTCCTCGTCACTGCCGCCGAAGATGAAGAGGAATACGTAGAAAAACCAAACGCAAAGTCGCTCTAGCAGTTTCGACGAAGCGTGCCAGCCTCCAATCACTTAATGGTGGATTGCTCCGATAGAGGAGGATGAAGCCTTTTTTTTGGTTAATTATATATCGGGTAGTCCCCACATGGGGATGACCCCTAAATAGTTTTTTCATAAAAAAATATGTGTATATAATATATTGAACATATATGAATCATTAAATAATTTATAAATTTTATAAATAATATTTTCTTTACCATAAAAATATGTATAAGATAGTCTTGGGTGCATCAAGATGTAGATGCATATCGGTCTAATCCAAGATCAAATAATAGAAACCCTAACTCGTCACCCTTCTACGAGTATCCTTATTTGATTCCTGCTGAGAAAGCAGAATAGTGGACGTGGAATCTTGTGAATCTGAACCACTAATTAAGGTTATGAAAGGTTTGATGACCTTCAACGGTTTTGCACTATTTTTAACAAAGACGATAAATATCTAACATTAATTAATGCAATTAAGACTAGCCTTTACCAGTCTCAAGATAATGATATACTAAAATAATAATTGCAAGTATAGAGATTATGATTGTGGTAGGGATAGAGGACCTGATTAATATTTCGAGAAGTATATACATGTATTTCAAGATGTGCCCTAGAAAACACATTTGTATAGAGGTTTCAGTGCAGTGGAGTTTTGAAAATGGGAATTTGCAGAGGGTGAGAGGGAGAGAGAAAGAGAGAAGCATTAATGGAGAGATAAGTACTTCTCATATCTTCCAAACCAAACATTAAGCAAGACATAAGTTCATCACATCACAGTATGTTAATAATTTTTCTAATTATTTATGCAGCTAAATTTCATCCGACAATCTTTATTTTAAGGACGAATGGAGAAGAACAAAACCTCACTTTAACGAACACAATATTTTTTACTCCCTCCATCCCAACTGACTTGTTCGGTTTCTTTTTGGCGTGGTTATTTATACGAGTTGATTTTAAATATTAAAAGTAAGAAACCCATATAATTAAATAATTGTTTAGAATTGGTATGTGTGGTAAAGGTGTGGGACTCCATATAGATATTTAATTGTTTAAAAATTATATTAGTTGGTAAAACTGTGAGACCATTTTCTTATATATAAAGTTGATAAGTGAGATGGGACAACCTCAAAAGGAAATGTGGACAAGTCGGGCGGGACGGAGAGAGTGTATATATTCGTAGGTGTTTGTAGGAGGAGATTCAAATGTGAACATGCTCTAATTGTGTGAACGTGTGAATACTGCACTTAGACAAATGTATTGTACTTTATAGATAATAATATTACACTTGAAGTACTGCACTTTCAAAATGATCTTACCCCAGTTAATGGACATTTTATTAATCTAACAAGTAAGTGTAGTATCTTTGTGTTGAAAGTGCAAGGAATTGGTTTTGAAAGTGCAAAGGTTTACACGCTCACACAATAAGGACTCGCTCACATAGGAATCACTTCACGTTTTTGTATATGTAAACCATATTATCTTGTTTAATTTATTTTTTATTAAAAGGTTTCTGAAAATAAATTCGCAACTTTTAACGTAGTTTAATATTTTTGAAAATATTATTGGAGAAATTAAACATCAGAAAGAAAATACATCAATACTAGCAAGGAGAAATTATCCGAAACACTCGACAATATAAGTCCCTGTAACAATGGGAACTTCCGAAGTTGGTTTTTAGAATTTTGATGCATGCATCCTTGCAAGGTTTTTCAAGGCATGGATTGATAGCGATGGTCAAATATCCTTCAACTTCTCGAGGAGATGTCATCACGAACATCATCAAAGCCGCAATAACTACTATACTCGCCGGCCATTTCTTCCTCAAACAAATTGAAGACTTCGATGTGGGTACATGAATTGAAATTGTGTCATTTTCATCGTCATTTATAGATGTTTTCGATCTCATGAATCTTGATCTCGAATCTCATATTTAAGTGATTTTGATTTGATTTTGAAGAGATTATGGAGGATTAATGTCAATATCTCGCATGAAATTAATATGGCACTGAATGCATGGGATTTTATTTTTAGGGAAGAGATTATGAAAATTATTTAAAATATTTGATTTTTCTATACCATTTTCTTGTTTCGTTATCTCATGAATATAAATATATAATATCGTGAATTTAAAGTTGAGATATATTTTTGCGTAAACTTATAAAGATCAAAGAAAGTTTATTTGAATAATTAATGTATCATTTAATGGTAGTTTGACCGACACATCTATTTTGTATTTAAGAATCATTTACAATTTAAATCAAGCGTTACATAAAGACTAATATTTACTATAAGCAAAAAAATGTATCAAAGTGTAATCAGATGTAAAAAAAATAAAATATGATGGTAAAGGATATGGGTTCAAACCCATTAAAGTTGTCATGTATGAGTTTACCATCTACACATGAAATATAATAGTTGCGGGTTCGTCATCATAAAAAACCACACCATTAAAAAAAATAAATAAATAAATAAAAAAGTGAAAACTGACCAAATAAATGTTACCCTGAAATGTATATATTAAATAAAATGTACAATAAATAATATTATCGTTACAAAATTAATACTGCTTCCACGACATGCTAAATTAAAATAAATGATCTATTGTTTCCTTAGAAAAAGTATTCAATATGAAATATAGAGGTGGTCTTTTGTCTGGTCGTCCCTAGGTGGGGACTAATCGGGTTTGATTGGATTCGTTGCCCAAATTCTGAATGTTGACCCTACTATTCATGAATAATTGATATTTCCTTATATTTTTATTAAAAATAAGTGATACATTTGTTAATAATAAGTGATACTTTTATTCACAACAAGTGATACATTTAAAATAAGTTAAATTTCTTTTAAGAACAAAATATACAATTGATCAAAAAAAGTGATACTTCATAATAAGTGATACATTTGTTAATAACAAGTGCTACATTGAGAATAATTAATACTTTATCGTGTCAAGTGGTACTTTTATTAAGAACAAATATAACTTTTAATCATAACAAGTAAAATTATTATCAAGAACAATTATTATTTTTATACACATAAAGTGGTACTTTTATTTCAAACAATTGATACTTTTGTTTATATCAATAACTAAAAACCTCTACACAAATATCTTCCCTTTCTCCCCTCCTTTTGACTTTCAAAATCACTTTACTATATATGCATTAAGTGTTCTTATATACACCTCTTACTATCTCTAAGTTCCGCCATGACCGTGGAGGTGTGCTCGGAAATTACCCTAGTTGTCAACTCTAGAAACTCATTCTCTCACAATCTCAAAGAATTAAACTTCATCCAAATCGAAATCCACAATCAACTACAATTGAATCGTTCAATCGAATCATTCTCGGATCCCCCAAAATCTACACCTCTCCTCCACCGACAAGCACGCGCCTATGACAAAATTCCGTCCGTCGACAATGAAAAACCCACCCAACTAACGAATTCCAAAATCAACAACGCGAGCATGAACAAGTCGCTAACTGAGTTCCTCGTCACGCGCCGAAGATGAAGAGGAATACGTAGAAAATCGAACGCAAAGTCGCTCTAGCAGCTTCGACGAAGCGGCAGCCTCCAATCACTTAATGGTGGATTGCTCCGATAGAGGAGGATGAAGCCTTTTTTTCGGCTAATTATATATCGGGTCGCCCCCACATGGGGATGACCCCTAAATAGTTTTTACATAAAAAAATATGTGTATATAATATATTGAACATATATGAATCATTAAATAATTTATAAATTTTATAAATAATATTTTCTTTACCATATAAAATATGTGTAAGATAGTCTTGGGTGCATCAAGATGTAGACGCATATCGGTCTAATCCAAGATCAAATAATAGAAACCCTAACTCGTCACCGAGTATCCTTATTTGATTCCCCGCCGAGAAAGCGGAATTGCGGACGTGGAATCTTGTGAATCCGAACCACTAATTAAGGTTATGAAAGGTTTGATGACCTTCAACGGTTTTGCACTATTTTTAACAAAGAAGATAAATATCTAACATTATTTATTGCAATTAAGACTAGCCTTTACCAGCCTCAAGATAATGATATACTAAAATAATAATTGCAAGTATAGGGATTATGATCGTGGGTAGGGATAGAGGACCCGATTAATATTTCGAGAAGTATATACATGTATTTCAAGATGTGCCCTAGAAAACACATTTGTATAGAGGTTTCGGTGCAAAGGGAGTTTTGAAAATGGGAATTTGCAGAGGGTGAGAGGGAGAGAGAAAGAGAGAAGCATTAATGGAGAGAGAAGTACTTCTCATATCTTCCAAACCAAACATTAAGCAAGACATAAGTTCATCACATCACAGTATGTTGATAATTTTTCTAATTATTTATGCAGCTAAATTTCATCCGACAATCTTTATTTTAAGGACGTATGGAGAAGAACAAAACCTCACTTTAACGAACACAATATTTTTTACTCCCTCCATCCCAACCGACTTGTTCGGTTTCTTTTTGGCCCGCGGTTATTTATACGGGTTGATTTTAAATATTAAAAGTAAGAAACCCATATAATTATATAATTGTTTAGAATTGGTATGTGTGGTAAAGGTGTGGGACTCCATATAGATATTTAATTGTTTAAAAAATATATTAGTTGGTAAAAGTGTGAGACCATTTTCTTATATATAAAGTTGATAAGTGAGATGGGACAACCTCAAAAGGAAATGTGGACAAGTCGGGCAGGACGGAGAGAGTGTATATATTCGTAGGTGTGTGTAGGGGGAGATTCAAATGTGAACATGCTCTAATTGTGTGAACGTGTGAATACTGCACTTAGACAAATGTATTGTACTTTATAGATAATAATTTTACACTTGAAGTACTGCACTTTCAAAACGATCTTACCCCAGTTAAGGGACATTTTATTAATCTAACAAGTGTAGTATCTTTGTCTTGAAAGTGCAAGAATTGGTTTTGAAAGTGCAAAGTGTTTACACGTTCACACAATAAGGACCGCTCACATAGGAATCACTTCACGTTTTTGTATATGTAAACCATATTATCTTGTTTAATTTATTTTTTATTAAAAGGTTTCTGAAAATAAATTCGCAACTTTTAACGTAGTTTAATATTTTTGAAAATATTATTGGAGAAATTAAACATCAGAAAGAAAATACATCAATACTAGCAAGGAGAAATTATCCGAAACACTGACAATATAAGTCCCGGTAACAATGGGAACTTCTGAAGTTGGTTTTTAGAATTTTGATGCATGCATCCTTGCAAGGTTTTTCAGTGCATGGATTGATAGCGATGGTCAAATATCCTTCAACTTCTTGAGGAGATGTCATCACGAACATCATCAAAGCCGCAATAACTACTATACTCGCCGCTCCATTTCTTCCTCAAACAAATTGAAGACTTCGATGTGGGTACATGAATTGAAATTGTGTCATTTTCATCGTCATTTATAGATGTTTTCGATCTCATGTATCTTGATCTGAATCTCATATTTAAGTGATTTTGATTTGATTTTGAAGAGATTATGGAGGATTAATGTCAATATCTGCATGAAATTAATATGGCACGGAATGTATGAGATTTTATTTTTAGGGAAGAGATTATGAAAATTATTTAAAATATTTGATTTTTCTATACCATTTTCTTGTTTCGTTATCTCATGAATATAAATATATAATATCGTGAATTTAAAGTTGAGATATATTTCTCGTAAAACTTATAAAGATCAAAGAAAATTTATTTGAATAATTAATGTATCATTTAATGGTAGTTTGACCGACACATCTATTTTGTATTTAAGAATCATTTACAATTTAAATCAAGCGTTACAGCACTAAAAATGTATCAAAGTGTAAACAGATGTAAAAAAAATAAAATATGATGGTAAAGGATATGGGTTCAAACCCATTAAAGTTGTCATGTATGAGTTTACCATCTACACATGAAATATAATAGTTGCGGGTTCGTCATCATAAAAAACCACACCATTAAAAAAATAAATAAATAAATAAAAAGTGAAAACTGACCAAATAACTGTTACCCTGAAATGTATATATTAAATAAAATGTACAATAAATAATATTATAGTTACAAAATTAATACTGCTTCCACAACATGCTAAATTAAAATAAATGATCTATTGTTTCCTTAGAAAAAGTATTCAATATGAAATATAGAGGTGGTCTTTTGTCTGGTCGTCCCTAGGTGGGGACTAATCGGGTTTGATTGGATTCATTGCCCAAATTCTGAATGTTGACCCTACTATTCATGAATAATTGATATTTCCTAATATTTTTATTAAAAATAAATGATACGTTTGTTAATAATAAGTGATACTTTATTTTCAACAAGTGATACATTTAAAATAAGTGATATTTCTATTAAGAACAAAATATACAATTGATCAAAAAAAGTGATACTTCATAATAAGTGATACATTTGTTAATAACAAGTGCTACATTGAGAATAATTAATACTTTATCGTGTCAAGTGGTACTTTTATTAAGAACAAATAGAACTTTTAATCATAACAAGTAAAATTATTATCAAGAACAATTATTATTTTTATACACATAAAGTGGAACTTTTATTTCAAACAATTGATACTTTTGTTTATATCAATAACTAAAAACCTCTACACAAATATCTTCCCTTTCTCCCCTCCTTTTGACTTTCAAAATCACTTTACTATATACGCATTAAGTGTTCTTATATACACCTCTTATTATCTCTAAGTTTCGCCATGACCGTGGAGGTGTGCTTGGAAATTACCCCAGTTGTCAACTCTAGAAACTCATTCTCTCACAATCTCAAAGAATTAAACTTCATCCAAATCGAAATCCACAATCAAGTACAATTGAATCGCTCAATCGAACCAATTCTCGGATCCCCCAAAATCTACACCTCTCCTCCACCGACAAGCACGTCAGCTATGACAAAATTCTCGTCCGTCGACAATGAAAAACCCACCCAACTAACGAATTCCAAAATCAACAACGCGAGCATGAACAAGCAGCTAACTGAAGTTCCTCGTCACGCGCCGAAGATGAAGAGGAATACGTAGAAAAACCGAACGCAAAGTCGCTCTAGCAGCTTCGACAAAGCAAAGCAGCCTCCAATCACATAATGGTGGATTGCTCCGATAGAGGAGGATGAACCCTTTTTTTTTTGCTAATTATGATTGGGTCGTCCCCGCACGGGGATGACTCCTAAATAGTTTTTGCATAAAAAATATGTGTATATAATATATTGAACATATATGAATCACTAAATATGTCATAAATTTTATAAATAATATTTTCTTTACCATATAAAATATTTATAAGATAGTCTTGGGTGCATCAGGATGTAGATGCATCTCAGTCTAATCCAAGATCAAATAATAGAAACCTTAACTCTGTCAGCCTATGAGTATCCTTATTTGATTCCTGCTGAGAAAGCGGAATAGTGGACGTAGAATCTTGTGAATCCGAACTACTAATTAATGTTATGAAAGGTTTGATGACCTTCAACGGTTTTGCACTATTTTTAACAAAGAAGATAAATATCTAGCATTAATTATTGCAATTAAGACCAGCCTTTACCAGTCTCAAGATAATGATATACTGAAATAATAATTGCAAGTATAGGGAATTTGATTGTTGTAGGGATAGAGGACCTGATTATTATTTCGAGAAGTATATACATGTATTTCAACATGTGCCCTAGAAAACTCATTTGTACAGAGGTTTCGGTGCAGTGGATTTTCATAATGGGAATTTGCAGAGGGTGAGAGGGAGAGAGAAAGAAGAAGCATTAATGGAGAGAGAAGTACTTCTCAAATCTTCCAAACCAAACATTAAGCAAGACGATAAGTTCATCACATCATAGTATGTTAATAATTTTTCTAATTATTTATGCAGTTAAATTTCATCCTACAATCTTTATTGTAAGGACGAATGGATAAGAACAAAACCTCAATTTAACGAACACAATATTTTTTACTGCCTCCATCCCAACTGACTTGTCTGGTTTCTTTTTGGCGTGCTTATTTATACGGGTTGATTTTATATATTAAAAGTAAGAAACCCATATAATTAAATAATTATTTAGAATTGGTTTGTGTGGTAAAGGTGTGGGACTCCATATAGATATTTAATTGTGTAAAGTAGATTTTAGTTGGTAAAAGTGTGAGACCTATTTTCTTATATAGAAAGTAGATAAGTGAGATGAGACAACCTAAAAAGGAAATGTGGACAACTCAAGGTGACTGAGAGAGTATATATATTTGTACGTGTTTGTAGGAGGAGATTCAAATATGAACATGTTCTTATTGTGTGAATGTGTGAATACTGCACTTAGACAAAAATACTGTACTTTATAGATAATAATATTACACTTTAAGTACTGCACTTTCAAAATGATCTGACTGCAGTTAAGGGACATTTTGGAAATCTGACAAGTAACTGTAGTATCTTTGCCTTGAAAGTGCAGTAAATTGGTTTTGAAAGTGCAGTGTTTACACGTTCACACAATAAGGACTGTTCACATAGGAATCACTTCTCGTGTTTGTATATGTAAACCATATTATCTTGTTTAATTTATTTTTTATTAATAGGTTTCTGAAAATATATTCGCAACATTTAACAAAGTCTAATATTTTTTAAAAATATTATTGGAAAAATTAAACATAAGAAAGAAAATACATCATTACTTGCAAGGAGAAATTATCCGAAACACTGACAATATAAGTCCCGGTAACAATGGGAACTTCTGAAGTTGGTTTTTAGAATTTTGATGCATGCATCCTTGCAAAGTTTTTCAAAGGTATGGATTCATAGCGATGGTCAAATATCCTTCAACTTCTTGAGGAGATGTCATCACGAACATCATCAACGCCGCAACAACTACTATACTCATCGGCTCATTTCTTCCTCAAAAAATTTAAGACTTCGACGTGGGAACATGAATCGAAATTGTGTCATTTTCATCGTCATTTACGTATGTTTTCCATCTCATGAATCTTGATCTAAATCTCATATTTAAGTGATTTTGATTTGATTTTGAAGAGATTATGGAGGATTAATGTCAATATCTGAATATGGAGAAAGTAATATGGCACGGAATGCATGGGATTTTAGTTTTTAGTGAACAGATTATGAAAATTATTTAAAATATTTGATTTTTCTATACCGTTTTCTTGTTTCGTTATCTCATGAATATAAATATATAATATCGTGAATTTAAAGTTGAGATATATTTCTGCAGAAACTTATAAAGATAAAAGAAAATCTCTTTGAATAGTTAATGTATCATTTAATGGTAGTTTGACCGACACATCTATTTTGTATTTAGGAAACCTTTACAATTTAAATCAAGTGTTACGACACTAATATTTACTATAAGCAAAAAAATGTATCAAAGTGTAATCAGATATAAAAAAATAAAATTTGATGGTAAAGGATATGGGTTCAAACCCATTAAAGTAGTCATGTACGAGTTTACAATATACACTTCAAAAATAATACGAGTTTACAATATACACTACACCATAAAAAAAATTTTAAAAAAAAGAAAAAAGTGAAAACTGACCAAATAACTGTTACCCTGAAATTTATATATTAAATAAAATGTACAATAAATAATATTATCGTTACAAAATTAATACTGCTTGCTCAACATGTTAAATTAAAATAAATGATCTATTGTTTTCTTAGAAAACGTATTCAATATGAAATATAGAGGTGGTCTTTTGTCTGGTCGTCCCTAGGTGGGGACTAATAGGGTTTGATTGGATTCGTTGCCCAAATTCTGAATGTTGACCCAACTATTCATGAATAATTGATATTTCCTTATATTTTTATTAAAAATAAGTGATACATTTGTTAATAATAATTGATACTTTTATTCACAACATGTGATACATTAAAAATAAGTTATAGAAAATTGAAAATAAGTGATATTTCTATTAAGAACAAAATATACAATTGATCAAAAAAAAGTGATACTTCATAATAAGTGATACATTTGTTAATAACAAGTGCTACATTGAGAATAATTAATACTTTTTCGTGTCAAGTGGTACTTTTATTAAGAACAAATAGAACTTTTAATCATAACAAGTAAAATTTTTATCAAGAACAATTATTATTTTTATACACATGAAGTGGTACTTTTATTTCAAACAATTGATACTTTTGTTTATATCTAGAACTAAACACCTCTACCCAAATATCTTCCCTTTCTCCCCTCCTTTTGACTTTCAAAATCACTTTACTATGTACGCATTAAGTGTTCTTATATACACCTCTTACTCTCTCTAAGTGCCGCCATGACAATGGAGGTGTGCTCGGAAATTACCCCAGCCTTGTCAACTCTAGAAATTCATTCTCTCACAATCTCAAAGAATTAAACTTCATCCAAATCGAAATCCACGATCAATTGCAATCGAATCGCTCAATCGACTTCAATTAAATAGTTTTTGCATAAAAAATATGTGAATATAATATATTGAACTTTTATGAATCATTAAATATGTTATATATTTTATAAATAATATTTTCTTTACCCTATAAAATATTTATAAGATAGTCTTGGGTGCATCAGGATGTAGATGCATCTCGGTCTAATCCAAGATCAAATAATAGAAACCCTAACTCGTGCCCCCTTCCCCCCCCCAACATCCTCACCCGCATCCCAACACAAAAGAAGTCTCTCTCTATTGGGTGATAATTTATGATATAAGATTTGAAGATCCCAAAAACTTAGCTGAGTGATGAACCAACATATTGTAATAGATGTATAATTTAGTTGAATTCAAAATATTAGGAGTTCAGTAGAGTAGATAGCATTTCCAGTAGCTGTTTTGAATTCATTAGAAAACTCTATGTTAGCAGTCTCTGGAAATTCAGGAGTCTGATGACTCAATATCATTCTGGTAGAATCTACTGAATGAGTGTTGAAAGGTCAGAAGAAAGTAGTGGTCAACATGTTGAAGACACTGTAGAATGTCATTAGAGAACTTTTGAGTAAACTGTCCCAAATATCAGTCTTGGAGTTTGAACGATCCTTACTTATCAACTAACCTCAACCAATAAGCAGCTGACGACACTGTACTTGTCTTGGCATAAAGCTACAGTCAACCTCTGAACTCTGAAGAAGAGAGATTCTCTATAGTGCAATTCGAATTGCAAGATGGTCGTTTTGCTTGTCGTATTTTGACACGTGTCTAAGTCCCTTCCAACGGGTCTATTCCCAAGTCACCGACTGTAAATAGTGATCGTCTTTCGTGTATGAAGATTACGGGAACTTAAAGCGAAAAAGCATACAAACTCTAGAATACACAGAGCATACTAAGCTGAGAAACATAGAACATACAAATTATTTTCAAAGTTTTCATTCCTAGAATGATTTAGTTCCCTTACCTATACATCTAAGCTAACCTTGTTAGATCATAAGTTTAGAATCCAGTTTAGAACCCAAAAGAGTTCATCCTGGGACTGTTCTTACTTGTAAGAGCTCATTCTTAGTAGGAGAAAACAGACAAACCTCCGTGTTTGAAACCATTGTAAAGTTACTAGGAGAATAACTGGTCAAGAGTTGTCTTAGGAATGAATCAACTGAGACTTGCTCTGTCTAATTAAAACTCTTGGAAACAAGAAAGTGGACATAGGATCTTGCGTATCTAAACCACTCTAAAAATCTGTGTGTCCTTATTGTTACATTGATTTACTCTTCATTCTGCATAAAAACTGATTTACCAAATTCATACAAGTGTAGATTTTAAGTAAACCAACTAAGACTATCACAAGCATAACTAAAATAGTTTTCAGTAGTAAACATTTTTCAAAAGAGATGATATAATCGGGCCGACACATTTGTGCACTAATTCTTATACTGAACTACTCGTCTATTAACTTCAGTTACTGAATAGTACTCAATCTACTAAATCATTCTGTCACACGATCAAAAAGCTTATTTGGCAAGCTGAATTTATTCAGCAAGCAAAATCAGTAGACACTGATTTTTGCGTTTGAGTTTAATACTTGGATTCAGGTGTATTCCCCCTACACCTGAAGACTCATATCTGGACCTAGAATTGGTATCAGAGTGGCATCCTCTGATCACCGTTTTTGAGACACAGTGGTCGACTTGAACATATCCTGAAAATATTTTCATTCTTTCTTCCATACCGTTTTTAAGGTATAAGTATGTATGTTCTCATTAGAGAACTACAACGTCTGGCAAGTTAGAATGGAGGCGCACCTGATGTTACTCCATGAAAGAATGACCAAAGTATTGCAGACCGGCCTTATTGTGCTCATGATAGACAGTGTCGACTATGCCACTGAGGGAGGAAGAGGAGCTACCACGGGGAAGAAGGTCCCAAAGAAAAAGACGCCTTCATGCCTTAAGAGAGAAAGCTATACAATCGATCGGGCCTCACCGTATCGGCCTTAGCAAGCCGAGAAGCCAGAAGATGACTCAGCATCCAAGGATGTAAGAGCTGACAAACCTGTTGAGGGTGATAAGTCAGAACAAGGTTCAAGAGCCGAAGATGATAATGATGATGACCAATCACAACCGTATGGACCTGTCATTCTGTTGGTCCCGAGAGCACGTTCAGGTGTAGAGGGGGGGGGGGTTGAATACACCTGAAACCGATTTCTCAACTTGAAACACGAATAGTCCTATTCGTGATGGTGTCGCATCGAATGAATTTAGCGTACTGTATAGCCGTTCCAATCGTGTTAGGCAAAGAGATACTAACTCTACCGAGACCTCGCTAACCGACCGAGCCGAACCGGCATCTTCAATTGGAGTTCAGCAAAGTGAAATGTGTAGGCCCAAAAAGCTGAGTGGAAAACATTTTATCAAAACAGCTTCTGGTTCAAGAATAAGCGCTAAGATCGCCGAAACTTAGTTGAATGATTTTAAAGGATAATTTTCAAGATGAACAGCTTAAAATCAATGCAACAAGAAATAAGAGAACAAGCGAGAGACACAGAGATTTTTAAAGTAGTTCGGATACAAGGGATCCTACGTCCACTGTCCCAAAAGATCAGGAGGCTATTTATTATACTGAGTTAGTCTTAGTCAGCTTGTACACAGGACAAAGCCGCGTGTTGAAATTTATACCGAGCAAGTCTCGCTTACAAAGGTATCAAACCAAGCGTTTGACTAACTCTCCAACTATGAAGGAGTCCTTTTACAATAAGGATCGTGTTCAAATATGAACTCTTTCGTCTAAGCTATGGATATATTCAGTTGAGCTTAGGGTTAGAGGGATAGGGAACGAGAATGTAGCTTCTAGAACGACGAACAACCGAGTTTAGCTTTGGGTTCATGTAACGCCGTTTGATACTGGAGGCTTGCATATCGGTTTAGCTTGGTTCCCTAAGAGCTAGATTGTAGTCTTTCGCACGGAGAAATATTCTTCGAGTTCTTGCGGAAGACTTAGGCTTTTTGATTTGCTCGTTGAAAGCTCGTTGTTGGTCCCGAGTGTACGGTCAGTGTAGAGGGGGGTGAATACACCCGATTCGATTTCTCAACTTCGAACTCGAACAAACCCTATTCAGATGGTGTCCGATCAAACAGCCTCAAAGGCACTGCATAACCGTTTCCGAATCGAGTTAAAGGCTAAGAGTACCGACTCACCCGAGATCCGCTAACCGACTAGGCCGAATCCGCATCTGCAAGTAAGAGTTCGGTGCGCGGAATAGTGTAGGCCCAAATCGCTTTTTGTGAGAAAACGTTTTAAGTCTCGGGCCAGCAGATTTAAAAGTTCAAGAGGGCCGAGACAGCTTGATTGATTTTAAATATGATGTTCAAGATGAATAGTAAAATCAATGCAACAGCTTAAGAAAGCAAGAAGAGACACAGGATTTTTAAAGTGGTTCTGGATATCGCCAAATCCTACGTCCACCGTCCCGAATGATCGGGAGGCTATTTATTATCCCGAGTTAGTCTCGCCGCCTTGCGGACCGGGCAAAGCCGCGTCTTGGTTTTTATATCGATCCAAGTCTCGCTTACAACACTATCAAACTTAAAGTGTTCGACAAACTTCTCCAACAAAGGAAGGAGTCCTTATACAATAAGGATCGGGTTCAAATGTGAACTCCTTCGTCTAAGCTATGGATATAACAAGTGAGCTTAGGGTTAGAGGGATAAGGAACGAGAATGTAGCTATCTAGAGCGACGAACACCGAGGGTTTAGCTATAGGTTCGTGTCGGGCCGCTTGGATACTAGAAGCTTATGCTCGGTTCAGCTTGGTTCCTTTTGAGCCGGATGTAGTCTTTCACGGAGATAACTCGGTTGATTCTGCGGAAGACTTAGTCGTTAATTTCGCTCGCTTGAATGCTCTCTCATGTTCTAGGTGCGCGCATTCTCCAAAGGCTTCAAATCTTGAATGATCCCTCTATTTATGGAGCGTAGATTGAAATAGATCCGTTGGAGACGATCTTCTTCTCTCTCTCTCTTTTTGGTAGCAAACGGCTCTTTTGGTGTAGGTAACAGGAGTACTTTCCCACCTTTTTAGGTAAAAGGTTGACTGCGCAGCTTTAGCAGTGAGAAGACACGTGTATGCTTGTCATTCGTCGAGACGGATGGAGTGGTTGAGACAAAGACAAACTTCGAGACGCACTCAAGCCGACTTCTCTCTTCCTCGTACGACAATGCCGATTGTCTTTCAAAAGATTCTCGACAGCTCCCGTAGACTATCCGCCGTTGCCGAGTCCGACCTTGTATTCGTAGATAGACCGCCGAGATAAGTCTATCAAGATCGCCTCCGAGTTCACCGAACTACTCCCGCCGAGTTCGGCCCAACCGACTCTCTCGCATACCGCTCCCGCCGAGCCGAGTATTCACCGAGTCTTCTACACCGGTGCCGAGGCCGATGAGCTACCGAGCGCCTTGACTGGAAGCAGAGTGTCTACCGAGTCCGAAACCCCGCAGACAAATACGAATACAAAGGAATGGTTCACCAATCGGATAGGGTTTTGGGATCTTCAAATCTTCTCAACAGCTCCGTAGCACGAGGCTACCGAGCGTGATTCAAGATAGAAGATAGAGTTATTTCCCACAAGTATGATCATGCCGAGGATCAATCATCACCCAACAATTTCCCCCTATTTGATGATGCCAAAACCTATCATCTATGTCCTATCAACTATGCTAAACACTAACTTACTCGTAAACGGAGCTCCTTACAAATATTACAAGTAAGATCAAGCTGAGTTGTCTGGGTAAGTGCTAGACTACCGAGGGAGACAGGCGTAACAATTTCCCCCTTTACAATAATTTCCCCATGCAACAATTTCCCCCTAAGAGAAATAATAACTCTACGAAAGTCTAGTCTATCGTAGATCTAACCGAGCAAAAACCGACAAGTAAATATACAAAGTGTGTGTGTGTGTCGCAATCACTTCAATGATTCTCGAGTGTTAAAGCATAAAGCAAACACGGCTATTTAGACAACAAGTAGTTGTCGAGCCAAAAGAAGATTTATATATATATAATAAACAGGGCTCAAGACATTACAAATCTTGCTAAGCTAAAGGAGAACTTAAGAAGGAGAGCCCTTAAACCGCCGAATCCTATTCATGAAACCTTGGGATTGATCTTCGGCAGCTGGGACTCCATACATTCTCGAACGTGTTCTTCCTCGCCTCGTGTATTCGGCGAAGTCCGCCGGATCATCTTGTTCTAGACATCTGCTCAACGCAAAGATTCTTCACTTCTTGTTCAATCATTCCGAGATGTACCGAGTCGTCTTGTCTTCCGGGTGGAGGAATGATCCTTGCTTCGTGAACGCCGACTACTACCCCTTCGCCATCGCTCGCGCATATACGGGTAAAGATCGTGCCCAAGCAATGGTCATCCACTCGACATAGGCATCGCCTTAGACATTTCAGCCGTAATCGCCGTAAATAATTTCTCTTGATAAACTCTATCTTGGCCGATTCCCATCTCTCGATTGAACCGAACAGGCATCCATTCGTCCGATCTCGGCCATCTATGTGTTTTCGATCATTTGGCTTCCCGAACCTTCTCGTATCGATAAGGAATGTCGCTTTCGAAGGAACTCTCACCGGCCTCTTGTTCAAGCACGCTTCCCGAGTACCTCAAGGTCCGCCAAATGTATCCTCCGTCCGGCGCCTCTATCCGTCTAGCTTCCTCTCCTCTCAGAGATATCTATCCATCTCGAGCAAAGATTTCTTCAATTTCTCGCATCTTGCTCTTGAGGCTTCGAGGAGCTTGTTCCCGATTCAAAGGGGTACTAGATCTTGATTCGGATGTACCCCGCCTTTCGCACTCTTCTACCGCCGCTCCTTTTCTTTTTCTCTCGTCCTCTTCATCTCGTTATGATGAGCTTTCTGAGGCGCCTAGCGCTTCTCTTTCCTCCTCTCGGGATAGGGCTTTAGTCTTTCCTTTGGCGCAAAGCTTAGACTTTGGCTTGTTAGCCGCTTCGGCCTCCGCAATTTCTCCGCGCCTCTCATCCGCAGCCTATTCGGGCTTCCTCCTCGCCAGATATGTATCTTAATCTCTTTGCCGGAGGGGTTGGAATTTTAAGCTTCGTTTGCCCTTGCCTTCTTGAACTCGGGTGGTGGAAGAGGAGCCTCTTCTTCTTCTCGAGTCCTCCACCGCTCGTTCGCCGTACTCAGCAACCTCCTTAATAACGCCTTTGGGAGTCCGGGGTCGCCCGAGTAGTCCGCTGGGGGTCCCGAGCCACTGGGGCCGGTTTCACCGTGCTCGCAGCCGAAACACCCCGGGCCTCACCCTTCCCGAGACCGAGCTTGAGCCGCCTTCTCGCACTCTTCTTTCCTTCCCTTTTTCCTTCACTTTCCCCCTTTTTGGCATCATCAATAAGCACCGGGTAGGGACTAGGACCGACTTCTTCGTACTTTCGTAGGAGGTCGATGAACTCATCAAGATGATCGTGGAGCTTAGGCAGAGCCTCATGCAACTCGCTCCTCTCCATGGTAAGGTTTTCCTTGTACCGCTTGTGAGAGAGGTCACCGCTTCCCTTGAAGTCTTTCACCTTCTCGTGATCTTGTCTTCCAAGGCCGCTTGATATTCTCAAGTCTTTGTTCAGCCGGCCTCTGATTGTTCAATGATAGCGGCATGAGCCGCTTTAGAAGCCGAAAATTCATCAAGTAGCTTGGCTTGGCTCTCCCGAAAGATCTTGAGCCGAGCTTCGAATTTGACTTGTCGCCGAGCCAACGCTTCGAAATAAGCGCGGAAACATCGTGGGCGGCCGATGAAGAGACGTAAGACTTCACCCCGGGTTCTTTAGTCGTGGCTTGAGCAGTCCGCTTCCATGTCCTATGGATAGCCTTCGCAAGATCTCGATTTTTGATCCCTTGAGCGCTTAAGGCTTTTGCCACCGATCGAGATCTCTTTGCCGTCCGGGCCGGGCGCCGCTTCGAAAGTCGATCGGCAAGCAAGAGCCGAGCGGCTCGCCGAGGACGAAGCACCAGCCTTGGACTTCTCGTGACCAAGGATACCGAGTGGTGGTGCCGCCACGCATAGGTATCCTTGTCCCGCGGATGTCCTCATCAGCTTTGCAGGCTCGAATCATCGGGCGGGTCCCGACCGTCGTGGTCGACCCATCTCGAGGGCGGCGAGCCAACCGCTGGGCGTCGATCGCACAATCGCAAGCATGGCCGCCCTAAGATTCTCCAAACGTGTTGAGGTTCTCGTGCTCGAATAGCCTATCTCCTCACGCAACCTCGCTTCTTCCAAGTGTAGTCGCCGACAGGAGTAGTGTAGAACAAGGCGTTGAAGCCGAGGCCACTCCCCGAAAGCGTAGGATCATATGGAGCCTTGCCGACTTGGCTAGGACGAGCAAATCCGAATGGTCGCAACCTCTCGGAATGAACTGGATGATCTCTCGGGAAGCTCTAGAGACGATCATCGAAGCTTCCATCCCGATTGATTCACCTTCGATGCGCCTCGTACTCCAAGTCTATGTGTGAAGTCTCGCTTCTTCGGCTGGAGGGACCGAGCCGAGTGGAGGGGACGTAAAGGGGGCTCTCTAGGCGCCGAATATCCGTGCTCCGAGCTTAAGAAGCATCCCCTTGGTCCCTTTCAAGGTGAAACGATCTTCTCCACCGACCGAGTCTTCTCGTAAGACTCCTGACTCATCAACCAACCGTACGGGCCGAGTAGTCTTCTCGGGAGCCTCGTTCGCCAGGCACTTCGGAACCTCCTCGCAGGCCGGCACCTCAACGGCTTTCTTCGCTTTGCCGGTGCCTTAGGAGTTTTAGCGGGAGGGGTTCTTTTCTTTGTAGGCGTAGCTCGCCGAGACTTTGATTTTGAGAGACCGCCGAGGGTCCCGACCCTATCCGCCGAAGCGCCGCCGTCTTGTTGTGAAATCTCGACCTTCTTCACATTGAAGTACTCCTTGTCACCGTAGGTGATAGGCTCGTATCCACATAAATCTTCGATCATAATGGATAGTTTGAGTCCATACAAAGCAATTTGCCCTTTGCGCCAAAGATGTTCGATGCCTTGTGGAACTTAGCACTCGAGCCATGAATTCTCTGAGAAAGAACTCCGTCCAATTTATCCGGGCTCGGCCGTATACGGCCATCATCATCCGAATCTTAGGCCTCGACACCTGGTCAAACGACCCCGCTTGGCTTGTCGCAGGCCGCGTCACTATATAAGCAAGTGCCCCGAACCGAGGCAACATGTCGTTCTTCTGAAAAGCAGCTCGAAAGTAGTGGGCTTTCCATAGTAAGACGGTAAGATATTCATCAACTTGGTCGCCTCTCGTACCCGATCGGACCGGGTCCCTTCTGAGGGCGTATCAAGACTTCGCTTCAAAGCATCCTTGATGGACATCTCGCTTCACTCCGTAGTGGCGTTTTGGATAGAATGGGCAACAAACCTCGCCACTATGTCTCCGCACACCGCGTCCGAATTCAAGTACAGCTCCGCAACCCGTCTCGGGAGGAAGAACGAAGGCCTCCTAGACAGAAATTTCTCCAACCCCGACTCGCGCAAAGCCGAGAATATATCGTCCATGTACTCCGCATCGCATGAATAGAAATCCATGGTGGGTTCAAACCACACGCGATCCTTCTCCGTAATGTTCTCGCATATCCGCCGGAGATATCATAGAGATATTGGTTTCCGCCATTGTACCGTTACATGAAGTTGTTATCGCATCGATTTTTAAATAAAACTTTTTATATTTGATACTAATCAATAATGATCAACACATAAGTAACTTCATGTAGGCATACCGAGAATTTGATCGAGGTGAAAGTAAGCAAATGAGGGTTTTTGCACAAAGGTATTCTCGGATTTTTCAAGGTAAGATATGATCGAAATGTTAAGTGCGAATATGGCGGTTCTTAAGATTTGATCGAAATATGTACATATCTAGAAGATGAATAGTTATCGATCTAAGGCTGAGTTTAAACCTACTTTATGAGACGGACGGTTAAGATTCAATATTATAAAAGGTAATGATCACAAAAGCCGTCTAAGTCAATGTAAGTTGTAAACATGCCTAAAGAGTAACTATGATAAGACATGCATTTAATGCGCATACGCTTCAAAGAAAGTTGTGCATAGAATGTCGTGTATTAAATGTAACTGTTATCAATAAACGACAAACTAAGAGATATTTAAATCATGCTGAATCTCCATAATAAATGCTTATCATTGTTGCATTAGATACTATGGAGTAGAGATACGCAAACCCGTCACCGAACATAGTAGTCGGCTGATACCTCGTGTAGATGGTTTTCTGAATCTCTACGTACTGAACTTACTCAGTACTGAGAGTGATCATTCCCTCTCACTGGAATGTTCCTCTCCTGAAACCTTATTACCGACCGGGGTCGTAGGGTCCAAAGCAGACCTAGCTCTACCGAAAGTTCTCTCGAACTGATTCGCCTAGAGGCTTGGTCGAGATATCGCCCCTTTGCTTGTCGAAGATGGATCTTTTCCATTCTCGATATCCTTCTTTTCGACATGGTCACGAATGAAGTGATGTCTGATGTCCACGTGCTTGCATCTCGTGTGAAGAACAGGATTCTGAGTGATTGCAATGGCACTGGTACTATCGCAGAAGATCGGGCACTTCATTCTCAATGACGCCATAGTCTCTCACCGCCGTCACCAAAGGATTTGGGCGCAACAACTTCCAAGCAGCCACGTATTCAGCTTCGTAGTCGACGTGGCCACCGAATGCCGTTTCTTTGAAAACCATGAGATCGCCTTTTGCCGCCAAGGAACCGACACGTTCCTCGAAGTTGATTTTCGGCCGATTCTACATCCCGCATAGTCGCATCGAATAACCAGCTAGTTCAATATTACCATCACCGGATACCACAAACCCATGTCGATGTTCCTCGTAGATAGCGGAGAATCTTCTTTGCCGAGTCCATACGACTCGCTTGGGATTCGCCCCGAAATCGAGCACGTACACCTACAAAGATAAGTTATGTCGTGACGAGTAGCCGTTAGATATAATAAAGAACCAATTATAGCACGGTATTCAGCTTGGTCTACCGATACTCCTCTTTATCAAGATCTATCTTCATATTCGTGTTCATCGGGATCTTGATTGATTTGCCGGATGTGCAAATAATCTTTTGATGAGGTCTCGAGTGTATTTGCCTTGGTTGATGAACGCTCCCTTTTCGGATCGCTTGACTTGAAAACCAAGAAAGTAGTTCATTTCACCCATCATCGCCATCTCGAACTTATCCTTCATCATCTTTTCAAATTGCCGACACATGATGACATTCTTTAATCCGATTATAATGTCATCCACGTAGATCCGCACAAGTAATAAGTCTTCTTCCAACCGAATGCCGAATAGAGTGCGGCCCATCGTGCCTTTCTCGAAAACCTTTCTCAAGAAGAAACTCGACAGTGGTATCGTACTCAAGCCCCGGGTGCTTGTTTTAACCCGTATGGAGCCTTCCCCGAGTCTATATACTTGATGTCCCCGCCGAAAGCCGGGCGGTTGTTCCACATAGACTTCTTCTTTCAAAGACGCCGTTCAGAACGCAGACTTCACATCCATTTGATAAACTCGAATCGTTGATGTGTTGCGTAGGCCAGAATAGTCCGATCGCTTCCACCCTTGCAACCGGAGCGAACGTCTCATCGAAATCTATCCCTTCGGCTTGACAAGTAGCCTTTAGCCACGAGTCTTGCTTTTGTTCCTTACTATAACGTTGTTTTCATCTCGCTTGTTTTTGAAGACCCATTTGGTTCCAATGACATGTTGATGCCGGGTCTGTCTACAAGCTCCCATACTTCGCTTCTCGTGAACCGATTCAGCCTCTTCCCGCATAGCAATGATCCGGGCCAAGATCTTTAAGTGCATCTTCAATATTCTCGAGGCTCTTCGAGACAAGAAGCGTAAAAATAACGCGCTTTCTCCTTGACAAAACCTGGATCTTGTCTCGACATGTGCCGAAGGATCTCCAATTATAAGATCGGCAGTGGTGAGCATCTAGCCACGATCTACGATGTTTTAACTCTTCATCCGAAATTTGTTCAACACGTATAGTAGGTGAGTTAGGCATTTCAGCTTGTACTATTCTCGAGATTGAAGTAATTCAAGAATAAGAGTATGATCTACCGAGTCACTGTGTCGTGGGCATTCACTCGAACATTACTAGATGTTCCCCCCCGAGTTGTTATTCTCGTAGTGGTCTCGCTTACCTCTACGGTTTCCTCATCGACTCGAGTTACCCGGGGATTGATTCTCGCTCGGGAGAATCAATCCGCCGCCTACTTGCTCACCGGGTCGAGATTCAAGCAGATTTGTCTTCGCTTTCTTCGTCCGAATCATCATCCCAACATAGCCGGATCTTTCGCATTTGTCTTTTAAGCTTAGATCCCGTAGTCAAGCATCGATGTCCTCGTATTGAGAATTTGAGTTATTGCTCCCGCCTTCGCAGCAAACTCGTTAAAAACAACATGAGGGCTTTCCTCCACGCAAAGAGTCCGATAGTTGAATACTCGAAAGCTTTGCCGACCCGAGAGTATCCTAAGAATACTCCCCGATCTCGACTTGCTATCAAAAGTCTTCAACCGATCTTTCCCATTATTGTGGATAAAGCATGAACAACCAAAAATATGGAAATAAGATAGAGAAGGCTTCCCGCCGTTCCATAGTTCATATGGTGTCCGCTTATGCCGCTTTGCCGGCAGAGATCTATTCTCGAGTATAACATGCGGACGTAGCTTCCGCCTGTACTTTGGTCGGGGAGTCCCGAGTCTGCGAGTAGAGTCCTTGCCGCCTCTTTTAGAGTTCTCGTTTCTTTCGCTCAAAGAACCCTATTCCCGCCGAGGTGTGCGTGCAAACGAAGTCTCATGCTCTATTCCTTCGCTTGCGTAACTCTTTACCATGGAATTAAGGAACTCGCCTCCGTCCGAACGTATTTTTCTCGATCTTGGTGTTCTTTTCGACACCGAGCTTTTTCGTAAGCGTTGGTAACTCGCTTTGACGTCGACTTGTTGGCAATGAATATGACCCATGTGTAGCGCGAGTAGTCATCTATGACCACTAATGCATATTTTCTACCTCGATCGTCATCGGGGAGACTGACCGAACAAATCCATATGTAGTACCGAAGAATTCCATCCGTGGAAGGCGATGGAACCGGAGGATTTTGATTCCTTGTTTGCTTTCCCTTCGTACACGCTTCACACCGAGTGCCTTTGCCGAATACTTCATTCGGCAGCCCCTTGCTAGAGTGTTTCTTGCAAGCTTGTTGAGAGTCTTAAAGTTGAGATGGCCGAGTCTTCTCGTGCCATTGCTACCCCGTGCGGTTGTCATTCTTCGCCAATAAGCAAGCTTCGTGTTCACCGAGTTCCGGGCCAACCACATATATGTTCTTTCAACGCGAACCCGATAACACTATTTTCCCCGTGGATTTATCAATAACATCACGTAAAACCGCGCCAAAAATCACTCTATTGGAGTTATCACAAAATTGACTAACAGAGAGAAGATTATGTCAAGTCCTTCAACATATGATACTCTTGGAACTTTGGCGCCTTTGCGCCGAGTGTGCCGTATCCTCTCGTGTAGCCTTTGGCATTATCTCCAAACTCACCTCGGGTCCTTCTTCGATATAATTCTTCGCAGACTCCTTTGGTATGTCATGTGTCTTAAGCATCCGCCGTCCACATACCATGGGTCTTTACGCACCCGCAAAACGTAATTATACGCAGTACCCTTTATTTTTTATTTTGGGTCCTTAGATGTTAGTTTTCATAACCCAAATCTGTCTAACAACCCCGGTGGTTTCGCACATCTTCTTTTCCACTGGAGTCAACATATCTCGACCACCGGACCGGTCACAACCCGACTTCGAGGCTTCCGGGGTTCAGGAGTCCCGATCTTCTCGAGTTGGCGGATCGCCGACCTTAGCCTTCTGTGTGGCTTTCTTTTCTTCCGACCTTTGGAGCCTCTTTGGACTATAGGTTCATAATAGTATGACCCATACCGAGCCGGATGTGTCAAGCATTGGAGGTCCATACCGATCCGCCAATTTTGATTTGCCGGTTCCCCCTCGACCGAACCGGGGTTTCGGCACCGATCTTCTTGTCGAATGCCGATGTGTGGGATGAGGTGCTTTCATCTTCTCGTTTGTTCTTTGCTAGGGGGTTCATTATATTTGCGTTCATAGTCTCCCCTTGAACAAACCTATCGCAGCCGTACTTCCGAGTGTATCAGGGGCGTATGAGGAAGCTCCCCGGGGCCGAATCCAAGTCCTTCCTTGCGTGCGCTTGGCTTATTGCTTGCTAGCATAGCCTCTAATTTCTTCTCAAGACCCATGTACCTCTCGGGCCATCGCTGCTCCCCGCACATCATCACTCTTCTTCAGCGTGTCGTGCCTTGGCCCCAAGTCCCCGACATTTCTTGCTTCAAGCAGACTCGCCTCAAGATCTTTCTCGAGTCAAGTCATTGGTCAAAACCGAAATCCGATCTTCTTGATGCCGAGACTTGGCCATCGTGAGAGTTTATCTCCTCCCCGAGTCTCAACACAAGTCCTTCGGCCTCGCAGCAACCTCGACTCTCCCCGAGAAAGTCTCCGATTCTCTACTTTCGTGGTATCCAACTCCCCGAAGAGTCTTGCCGAGCCGCACTCATCCGAATTTGTTCGCCGAGCAGCTTCTTCGCATGCGGTCGCGACGTCCAAATTCTCATCTCTCTCTCTCTTCTTTTTTTTCTCTCTTTTCGCACTGGGAAATAGTGTCGTGTGCAAAGCAGTGAAGAGGAGTTAAGTGGTTCATGAGAATTTACCTCATCCTCTTCGCCCGCCATCATGCACTTTTCACCGATTCTTCACCTTCAAGCTCTAAGGCCATGAAAGCCGCTTCATCGTCGATGAATCCATAAAGGAGTCGACCTCTTCCCGAGTCATCTCGAGATTTCGCCAGCCTATGTAGGATTGTCTTTTCTCGGGCTAATTTCTCTCTCCTTGCCTTACGTGCCGCGCGTCAAAGACTACCGAGCTCGGGACAATCATACCGATAATGTCCCGGCTTCTTGCAATTGTAACAAGTGATGACTCTTTCTTCTTTGCTTTCGCTATTCTTTGATGGTTCTCGAGTCATCTTTCTTCTCGCATTCGTAAGATTGTGAGTCGGAGTGTGTTTCGACATATAATTTGACTTACCTTCGTTTCCCGATAGGCTTTAGTCACTTTTCTCGCGTCGCTCCTTCTCCTTCTCGATACTTTACAAATGAGCAGCCGCATACTTCCGAGCGAGACTTCCTTCTTGTAGATCATCGAGTGAAGGTTCGCCTTACTCGCCGCTTTGCTCGTTGCCGGAGATGTTGGCCGACCGATGCTTTGAAAGCATGGTCGATTTTTGTGTCGCCTTCAGCCGCTTTCTTTGAGGTCTGTCGAACTCAAACTCCTTCCGCCCGTAATTCTCAAAAGATATGGTCGGGAGACACAAAGATCTAAGTCGAATGTCGCAATAGAGTGGCAAAAGGTGTCCAAAGGTCCATCCGGTAGCGTCCCTCGTAATCTTCGTATTCATCTCTGCTGCCGAATGCCTTTCCCACCCCATTGATAGAGTTCATCGATTGGTAACCGACGCTTAGATCTTCGATTTTATCCCCGGGCATGAGAGACAAGCTTTCCACCTTTTGGAGTTCCAGCGCTAATTTGTCGAGGCTTTAATCTTCTCGAGTCCCTCGACTCGCAGCGCAAGAGCATCCTGCAGTTCTTTAGCGCCTTGCATTCCCGAACCCCGCCAAGATAAGAATCACTAAGGGTGGTCAGCATGGGCGTTTCGGCAACACGGCCTAAGTTGTGAAGCTTCTTCTCCTCAGGAGTGAAGAGACTTCGCCTTTGGGAATCTTCTTCCCTGGCCACCATTCCTCCTCCTCGAGCTTGGTCCTCGAAGTTACGACACTATCGATCATGGGAACGATAGGTCCATCTTCAAGCACTTCGCCCATACCGTCATGGAGGGATGTCGATGTGCTTCCATTCTCGACTCGCCATACTCCATAATTCTCCACCGAGAACATGGGTACCATCCTTATACCCGACATATCAGCCATGAAGAATATAGATATGAATGTAGAGTGATATGCAAAGGAAAACGCTTTTCCTCGGATCCGTTCGAATAGACCAGCCTCAAAGTGACAAGAGTCTCAAAGAACTCCCCGCTCCCGATACCAATTGTTGGTCCCGAGTGTACGGTCGTGTGTAGACGGGGGGGTGAATACACTGATTCGATTTCTCAACTTCGAACTCGAATGCAAACTCTATTCAGGATGGTGTCTCGATCGGCAGTCAAAGCGTACTGCATAACCGTTCCGAATCGAGTTAAAGGCTAAGAGTACCGACTCACCGAGATCTCGCTAACCGACTAGGTCGAATTCAAGATCTGCGCAAGAGAGTTCAAGCGCGGAATAGTGTAGGCCCAAATCGCTTTTTGTGAGAAAACGTTTTAAGTCTCGGGCCAAGAGATTTAAAAGTTCAAGATGGCCGAGACGCTTGATTGATTTTAAATATGATGTTCAAGATGAATAGTAAAATCAATGCAACAGCTTAAGAAAGCAAAGAAGAGACACAGGATTTTTAAAGTGGTTCTGGATATCGCTCAAATCCTACGCCCACCGTCCCCGAATGATCGGGAGGCTATTTATTATCCCCGAGTTAGTCTCGGGCCGCCTTGCATCACGGGCAAAGCCGCGTGCCTTGGTTTTTATACCGATCCAAGTCTCGCTTACAACACTATCAAACTTAAAGTGTTTGACAAACTTCTCCAACAAAGAAGGAGTCCTTATACAATAAGTGATCGGGTTCAAATGTGAACTCCTTCGTCTAAGCTATGGATATAACAAGTGAGCTTAGGGTTAGAGGGATAAGGAACGAGAATGTAGCTATCTAGAGCGACCAACACCGAGGGTTTAGCTATAGGTTCGTGCCGCCGCTTGATACTAGAAGCTTATGTCGGTTCAAGCCTTGGTTCCTTTTGAGCCGGATGTAGTCTTTCGCCGGGAGATAACTCGGTTGATTCTTGGGAAGACTTAGTCGTTAATTTCGCTCGCTTGAATGCTCTCTCTTGTTCTAGGTGCGCGCATTCTCCAAAGGCTTCAAATCTTGAATGATCCCTCTATTTATAGAGCAGTAGATTGAAATAGATCCGTTGGAGACGATCTTCTTCTCTCTCTCTCTTTTTGGTAGCAAACGGCTCTTTTTCGTGTAGGTAATGTACAGACTTTCCCACCTTTTTAGGTAAAAGGTCGACTGCAGCCTTTAGCAGTGGAGAAGACACGTGTATGCTTGTCATTCGCCGAGATGGATGGAGTGGTTGAGACAAAGACAAACTTCGAGACAACCGAAGCCGACTTCTCTCTTCCTCGCATACGACAATGCCGATTTGCCTTTCAAAAGATTCTCGATAGTCCCGTGCAGACTATTCGCCGTTGCCGAGTCCGACCCTGTATTCGGCAGATAGACCGCCGAGATAAGTCTACCAAGATCAGCTTCTCCGAGTTCACCGAACTACCCCGCCGGAAGTTCGCTCAACCGACTCTCTCGCATATCGCTTCCCGCCGAGTCGAGTATTCACCGAGTCTTCTACACCGGTGCCGAGGCCGATGAGCTACCGAGCGCCTTGACTGGAAAGCAGAGTGTCTACCGAGTCCGAAACCTCGCAGACAAATACGAATACAAAGGAATGGTTCACCAATCGGATAGGGTTTTGGGATCTTCAAATCTTCTCACGCTCAGAGCACGAGGCTACCGAGCGTGATTCAAGATAGAAGATGTGAGTTATTTCCCACAAGTATGATCATGCCGAGGATCAATCATCACCCAACATCTCGTGTTCTCGTGTTTTCTCGTGAGCTTCAAATTTCGAATGATCCCTCTATTTATGGAGAAGAGTCTTGGAAAGATCTCGTTGGAGACAATCATCCCTTACTCTCTCTCTTTTGGTAGCTAACGGCTCTTTTGAAGTAGAGTGACAGTTGTCCTTTCCGTCCTTTTCTCGGAAAGTTGTCGACTTGCGCCTTTAGTAGGTATAGATGTGTGTCCGCTTGTTATTCGTCGAGGTTTACAAAGCAAGCTAGAGATGAACAAACTTCGAGGCATACCGAAGTCGACTTCTCTCTTCCTCGTATTTAACTATGCTGCGATTGTCATT
This sequence comes from Lavandula angustifolia, assembly GCA_028984105.1. NCBI lineage: Eukaryota > Viridiplantae > Streptophyta > Magnoliopsida > Lamiales > Lamiaceae > Lavandula > Lavandula angustifolia. Next base: position 11,729,366 of record CM054822.1, read on the forward strand.
CAAATGATCTCGACAGCCTGAAGACTATCCGGCCGTTGCCGAGTCCGATCTTGATTCCGCAGCAAATATGTTGAGACGGCTTTACCGAAGATCGCCTCCGAGTACAATGAACTACTCCCGCCGAGTTCGGTTCCTATCGACTCTATTCCGCATACCGCTCCCCGCCGAGTCCAAGATTTACCGAGTCTTCTACATCGGTGTCGAGGCCGATAATCTACCTAACGCCCGAACCAGCAGCAGAGTGTCTACCGAGTCCGAACCCTCGTAGACAAAAAATTACAACGAAATGGTTCACCAATCAAGATAGGGTTTTGCGATCTTCAAATCTTCATAGATTCACTCAAAGCATAAGCCTAATCGAGCGCGTACAGCACTGAAGATAGAATCATTTCCCACTAAGTATTACAAGGCCGAGGATGGAATCATCACCCAACAATTTCCCCCTATTTGATGAGTGCCAAACCTAACACCATCTATAGCTAACTAACACTAAACTACTCAAAAACCGAGCTCCTTATAATTTTACAAGTAGGTTCAATGGAGTTGTTCTTCAAGTTCTAGGACTACCGAAGGGAGCAAAGCAGTGGAGTCGAATATCGAGACTAAGCATATCCATGCCTTAACAATTTCCCTTTATATCACAATAACTAGTCTATCGTAATCTCAAAGAGCTCTACTAACAAAGAATATACACAATGAGTGTGTGAGCCAAGAATCACTTCAAATGGGATTCCCGAAAGTGTTAAGTATAAAACAAAACATGGCTTATATGGACAATAAGATATTGTCGAAGCCAAAAGAGATATATATATAATGTGAGAAAGGTTAGTACATTACATCTCTTTCTAAGCTAGGAAAGTTAAAGAAGAATCTAAGATCTAGGGAGCGCTTGTACCGCTCGATCCTATCCTTGAAATCTTGCGATCTAGTCTCTGGAAGGGGCACCATATATCCCGTAGGTAAACTTCCTTAGCTTTCGTAAATTCAAAGAAAGTCTCCGGCTCGTCTTCTTCGAGAGATCCGCTCGGCAAAGCATCCTTTACTTCTTTTCAATCACACCATAGTGAATAGAATCATCAAGTCTTCTCGTGGTGGCAGAATTCTCTGTCTGTGTGGACTCTGACTTCAATATTCTCTTTCACAAAGATTCTCGCATGTAGACATACAAGTCGTTCACCCTTCATCATCCATTCAACATGGCATTAGCCATCGCTTTGTCCCCACTGCACCTTTAAATAATTCCTCTTGATAAACTCTATCTTCAGCGACTCCCATCTCTCGAGTGTACCGAGCCGGCATCCACCACGCCCCTGGCCATCTATGTATCTTTGATCTCGCTGGTTTCCCCGAACTTCCTATATCTCGTACGGAATGTCAGCCTTGGAAGGAACCCTCGGCCCGCTTTCTGTTCGGCCTGACTCCGAGTGCTTTTAAGTCTCGCTATATGGATTCTCTCTCTCGGCAGCCTTCAATTGCCTCGCCTTTCTCCTCTCGTACAGTGTACCGATCCATCCGAGCAAAGATGGCTTCTATCTCAAGCATCCTCGTTCTTTTGGAGTCGGTAGGAGGGCCGTTGTTGCCGCTCCCTATCATCATCATCTTGAAGTGTCACCGTCCGGGGAGACAACCTAGTTGTTGTTGATTTCTTTCCGCCGCGAGTCAGGGGCCTTGTCTTTCCTTTTGCGCTTTCGCTTAGGCTTTGTTGGCCGTCAGCTCTGCCTATCCGCTATCTCGAGCCTCCTCCTCCTTACCGATATACCTCTTAGTCTTCTTGGAGGGAGGGGGTGGGGAGTTTTAAGATCTTCTTACCTTTTCCCTTCAACCGGAGGTGGGGAGAGGCGCTCTTCCTCTTCGTAATCCCGTTCTCAGAGATACTCGAGCAACCTCTTTGATTACATCTAGAGGAGCTTGGGGTCGCCTTCGAGTTGCTTGTTCCCCGGATCTTGAGCCACTTGGGCGCCTCCCCGAGATTCCAAACCTCGAGACACTCCCCGGGCCTCACTCACTTGGCTCGGAGGAGCAGCTTGTCCGAACTGAGCTTGCTCCTTCTATCGACCTTGTCTTCTTCAAGACTTTAAGTACCGCTTCCTTAGATTTATCTTCCCCTTAGATTTATCCTCCCTGAATTTCTTAGTACGCTTGTCCGGGACTTCTTTTCCCCCATTTTGGCATCAGCAATTCCAACCGGGCAGAGCTAGTACCTTGGTGTTCGGGCTTTTCAGACGAAAATGGCTACGTACCTTAAGGTCCGGAGGGATTTTAGCCGCCGCCGCAGCTAGCCTATTCTTCTCAACCAGTTCATCCTTGTATAATTTGTGAGAATGGTCACTCATGGCCTTGAACTCGCTCAAACTCGCTCAACCCTTATCTTCCAAGCGCCGTCTGGATGTAGCCGCGGGCCCTGGGATACGGTTGTGACAGATCGTCAAGATGAGAGTTTCTTGGGGCGGCCTTGAATTTGTCAAATAGTTGATTCTCGCCTTCCCGAACCGCCTTAGCCGAACTCGACTCTGCGTTTCTTCCGCTAGCGTCGTCGATATAATGGTGGGAGACATCGTGGGCAGCCGATGATGCCACCGAGGTCCTCGCCCCCGAATTCTCGCTAGCGGCTCGGGCAGCCTATTTCCCACACTTTGTGGATCGCTGCAAGGGTACTGGCTCGTGTCCTCGCTTCTAAGAGTTTTCTCGCCATCGCTCTCGATTGTCTGCTGGGTCGGGCGCTACTTCGAACTTAGATTTAAGCAAGAGTTGTTCAGTAGCACCACCTGCACGACTTCTCAAGAGCAAGGGATTGCGAGAGGAAGCTCACCCGAGTAAAGGTATCCTTGTCCCGGTGAGTTCACTCATCGTGCTTCTAGTGCCTGGATCACAGCGGGCGGGTCCGACCATCGTGGTCGACCCATCCGAAGGAGTTAGGCCGCCTACGGCCGACGACCATTCAAACAGTGGCCAAGCATTGCCGCCCCTAGTCCTCCAAAGTGCCAAGGTCAAGCAAGGCCGTAGTAGCCTATCTCGCTACCTTATGATCGCCCTCCTCTTCTGCAGCTGCTCGCAGTGTAGTGAAGAATGAGGCGTAGCCGACTGGGGCCACTCCCCGGAACCTCGGCATAAGGAGTCTCGGCCCGCTTGGCAATAGTCACCAGATCGGCGCGGCGTAAATCTCCGGTATATGCTCGCACTTCCGGAATGCTTGAGATGATAGCCAAGCTTCCATCCCGATAGATTCCTCGCTCGCGTACACCATCTCCGAATCCTTCAATGCCTATCGAGACGCCTCGCTTTCTCGCCAGGCAACCGCTAAGGGCGGAACGTCATGGGGGGCTATCCAGGTGTCTCTGTGTCACTACTCGGGATCGGCCGGGCCTTGGAACCCCTTGTCCACTTCATCGTCCTGTTCAGTTGAGACGACCCTCTCCACTCGGGCCGAGTCTTTCGAGGACTTCGACTCATCAACCACCGCATCGGCCGCCGAGTCCGTTCAAGCAGGCCGTCTCGGTACTGCTCAGCTTTCAAAAGAGTACGACTTGAGTAGATTTGCAGTCGCCATCAAGGGTGCCTTTAGGAATTTTCGGCTTCGAGGACCGCGTCTTAGCTGGCGTGGTCTTCTCGAGGCGTCGCTCCGCCGAGCCGAGGCCCTCGTCCCTATCCGCCGAGGGGTTGTCACCCCTATTTTGGAACCTAAGCTCTTCTTCACGTTAAAATAAACCTTGTTCGTTGCACAGACGTGATTTGGTCATCTCCTAGTAAGTCCTCAATCATTACCGACAACTTCTGCACTACACGTAAGCTTCGCCGTTCGCTCGGGCCTCGCAGGAGGCCGTTTTGCCAGTTCTCGCAGCACTCGGACCATGAATTCACTGAGAAAGAATTCACCAATTGGGCTTGATCTTGACTTGGTCATAAATTGCCATCATCGCCTGTATCTCTCGGGCCTCGAGACTTGATCGAACGAGCGCCTTGGCTCGTCGCCACTCACATAATAATGTACGCGTAGCGCGGTGCATCGAGGCAACATTACGTTCTTAGGAAGGCGCCCCTAACAAAGTGGACTTCCGCGTACTATCGATAGGTAGTCGTCTCACCATATCATCGTGCAGTACCCAACGGCAGGCCGACACCTTGAGACGTAGGGTGAAGCTATCCTCGAGTTTCTTTAACCGACATCCGCTTTATCCGGCAGCGCCTTCGCCGATTGCACGGACAAGGAATCTCCCAATGACGCCGCCATCTACCCAGCTCTGAAGTTTAGGTAGATCTCAAGAATTTGTCTCGGGGAAGGAAGAACGCCGGCTTCTGCTGAGAGAAATCCCTCCGGGCCTGCATACCCCAAGAGCGTCGAAGATCTCTTCCATGTAATCCAGCATCACACGCACCGAACCTATCGACTAGTTCGCACTGACACGGTCTTTTTCAAGAATCTCCTTCATGTTCGAGGGAGCGGTTACCGAGACATTCGAACTAGCCATTATATCTATCACAAGAAGAATTTATCAAATGACGAGTTTGATAAAAACAGCGCAGATACCGATGCTCAAAAAAGAAGGTTATCGTGAAGATCTAATAATCATACCAATGTAAACCGAGCGCTAAGAAATACTGCAAGTTAGGTTTTCATGGGGAAGATCTCGCGATTTTTCGAGTAAGGTATTGCTTAATGGCGCTTCTTGAAAGTGATAAGATCAAAAATATATATCTACGTGAAGATGAAGAGTTATCAATCAACGGCCGAAGCTTAAACTTGCTTTATGAGATGAACGGTCAAGATTAAATAGTATATTATAGGTAATGATCACAAAGCCGTGCTAAGTCTAAAAGCCAGGCCAGTAATCTCTCCGCCTAAGTAGTAGACTATGATAATGGATACTTACTAGGGTTGCATGGCGTAGTTCAAGATACTTTACGCACGGAATGTCGCGCATTAAATGTAAGTCGTGTTATTAAATGACAATTCTTGAGATATTAAATACGATAGCCACTCGGGCAATAATGACAGGTTGCAGCCTTCTATTAGTTTGCTACCGAGCAGCAGATATTGCAAACCCGTCACCTCGAACATCGTAGTCGCCCGATACCTCATGTAGACGGTTAAGCCGAGTGTCTCTACTGCATCGAATTTACTTAAGCACCGAGAGTGAAAATTCCTTACTGGGAATGCTTCCTCTCCCCGAAACTCCTTACCGATCGGGAGTCGCTAGGGTCCAGGAGACCTAGGCTCTACTCAAAGTTCTCTTAATCTGGATTCAGCTAGAAGGCTCGGGCCGGCATATCAGCCATTTGGATGGTCAGTATGGATCTTTTCCCATCCTCCATATCCTTCTTTTCGACATGGTCACGAATGAAGTGATGTCTGATGTCCACGTGCTTGTATCTTATGTGAAGTACGGTGTCTCGAGTGATTATAATAAGCACTCGGAACTGTCGCATGATCGGCACTTCATTCTCAACGACGGCGATTGTCTCGTAGCCGCCTGTCTCTTGCACGCTAAAGGATTCAGGCGCAAGCAACTTCCGACACCATGTATTCAGCTTTTCCGTAGTCGACGTGGCTACGAGATGCCGTTTCTTTGAAAACCACAATCAGATCGCCTTATTTTACCGCCAAGCGAACTCGACACGCTCCTAAAGTTGACTTCTCTGTCAATTCTAATACTCGCATAGCCGCATTAGTAGTAACCATTTAGTTCCTTCTATATTATCATCACCGGATACCATAAACCCACTGTCAGTGTTTCTTCCGATATAGCGAAGAATCTTCTATTGACGTGTCCATACTCCCCGCTTTCTGATTCGCTTCACCGAGCAATCGAGCATGCAACACCTCCACGAACATAAGTTATGTCGTGATTCGAGTATGCCGTCATAAATATAATAAAGAACCAATTATAGCACGTAAATTCGCTTTGGTCTATCGATACTCCCTCCTTATCAAGATCAATTTTCATGTTCAGGTTCATCTAGATCTCGTATAAGTTCGCTTTTAAGTGCAAAACCGAACCTTTTGATGGAGGTCTCTAGTTGTATTTGCCTTGATTAATGTAACGCCCCTTTTTCTTTATCAGTTGCTCGACTTTGGAAACCGAGGAAGTAGTTCATTTCTCCTATCTTCAATACTCTCGAATTTGTCCTTCTTATCATCTTTTCAAATTTGTCACGTACATACGACGACATTCTTAGATCCAAATATAATGTCATCTACATAGATTCCGCACAAGTAGTAGATCGTCTTCCAAAAGAGAATGCCGGCAGAGTGCGGTCTACTGTGCTTTTCTAAAAACCTTTCAAGAAGAAACTCGATGTGGTATCGTACCAAGCCCGAAGCGCTGCTTAACCCATACGAGCCTTTC